>WEDG01002638.1:0-192176 GCA_017591395.1 Schistocephalus solidus | reverse complement strand
GTTTGAAAAATTCACGAGTAAAACTAAATTTTTCCGACGAACCATCTTTCTTCGTATATATATATAAACTTTGCGGAAATTGACATAGAAAATGATGCTACGTTCTACGCTGCTACGCACTCCGTGCTTGATTGCTTCCGGAAATTATTAAATCGGTGTACGTCTTGTACTTCTTCCATAAATGCCTCATGCAGCGCCAAGGAATGCCAGGTAGTGAATCACAGATGAACATCCGTTTATTGAGATGCTTCTAAGCCGTCTTTGAACCATTAACTCAGACTTTATGTGCATCTCTTTATTTTGGGTTCCAGATGGTGTTTGGTTTTAGGTTTCGCTTGAAGAAAGCTGGTACAAGATCTTTAGATGGACACTAAAATGCCTCTCCAAAAAACCTCAATTCAAATCCATAAGCCATTTTCTGTGAAACCTGAATTCATTAGCACGCTCTGCTGACGCCACTGCTGATAAGATAGAGGAAACGGTTTTTTGAACACGATATAAGCTCTATGAACTGCTGCTCAAAAAGTAAACTGTACGATATTTGTTCGGCAGTACATTCGGACAAAAGTGCGCATACAGGTATTCAAAATAAGTCATCTATATTATCTAAGACATGAGCTAGGAACCGTTGAAGTTATGTATTTTTGCTGCATTCCCATTCCTAGAAGGTCAGGACTACACCAGTTCAAATAAGTCATGTTGTTTTACGTTATCATTTCAGTGTTCTCACGTTGTTGGCTGATCGTGAATCAAGAAATGTTTAGAAATGTGACGTTGTGCTCAAAGGGAGTTTTTCCTAAAAAGTGTATCCCAGGTCATAAAAAAACCGAATCCAATGTCAGCAAGAACCCTGCAGACTGGTGGCCAACAGACGTGGAAGAGTTCTGACGGAGATGAATGACAACAACTTGAAAATTCACGCCGAATTTGGTCCGCAATATTCACTTAAAGAAAATGTGTTGATAGGGTTACCTAATGAGTGCTTTATAAAAAATAACGGAAGTTAATTGACGAAGAATAAATGGATGAAAAAGGGTCGTTTCATTTTTCAGGCTTAGCCCTGTAGTCACACTTCTAATGCATACATGAGTCTGGTTTCACAAAACTTTGCGTATTCGCTTCTTAAAATCAACGAGGCAGCGATGACTCACCATAAATTAAGATTTTCGGTAGGTCAGTAGTTTTCCTCACCCGGCCAAATACCCATTGCATTCTTAGGATATGTCAATGTCAGGAAAACTGAAAATGAGTTTTTGCACACTGACTGGTCAGATATTTGGCTCATTTCTGTGTGTATTTTCAGTGATAATGATTCAACCGCATGGACTCAATATCCTAGCTGTGTTGTTTCATTCAATAAGCCGCCTTAGGCTGGCTTTAAGTCCCAAGGACCGAAATATCTCGTCAGTTGAAAACCTTATAAACCAAGACCATTAACGTACCTTAATTATTGTTATTCATATCAACTGCATTATACTGCGAAGGCTACTCGCAGGGTTGGCATCGCTCTTTTATGGTTTTCCACGGTCAGCGTTAAGTGCATTAGAGGTTGGATTGACGGAAGTGGCCGACTAGAATTATTGCTGCAGTCTCTGGCGCAGGCATAGACGTAATGTGCTGAAACAGACACGAATCGAGTTTAACTTGGAGGCTTGTATAATACCGAAATTTTGATTGCTTTTATGTCTGACGCAGGGACACCGATTGTTTTGTTTGTCCCAAGTAAACGGACACTTCTACGGTCCCCACCACGAAGATCAAAGCAAAACGTAGCTTTTGCGTTCTGTCTTGTAAGCGGGCTGAATTACCTTGCGATGCTTCACTGACTATTAACAGATTTAAACTGCAGCTGGCGGGGTAAGGCTGTGGGTCAGTGATAGAGCACTTATCATCAGCATTATGTACGCAACGGTAAACGCTAGGACAGCCTAGCGGAGTGTTGGGTGTGGTCACTAGCAATGGCAAACAAGCTGGTACTGACTAAACTCACCTCTCAAAAAGTACTGATCCACGTTTCGGAATTCAGATTGATTAAATGACGTATGATCTTAAATATAAAAGGCCAATGCACAGTTAATAAACTTAGGTGATAGTGCATAAAAGCAGGATTAGAGCATTTAGACCGCGTTTTCAGATGGCAATTAGTATGCCTTTGTGAATATGGCTGAAGACATTTTGCTTGGAAGGAAAAGACAAATTTACTCTGTTCTGTTGACAGAAATGCATGATTCACGTGAGTCAGTTGGGAAAAACTCAAAGGCATCGGTGGGGTTAAAACCCCGCAGAATATATACGGTTCCTATCATGGGTTCGATTTCCAACAAGACCGTTGAGTTTCTCACAGTCCGGCTGGATATATCAAGTAAATATGTCCAAAAACGTTTAATTAAGAAATCGTGTTATCATCTGATGGATTTCAAATAGATTGTTTGGGAAAGATTGCCTGGACAGTCAACTTTTTTGTATCAAAATTAGTGGATCTCATGCATTGCATTCGGTTGGGTGGGTGACTTGACGCAACTGTGATTAGAATCACAGTTGCGTGTCAGGCTTCGTGGCTCAGATAGTTAGCGCCTTTAATCCGCGCGAGTCTCGCACTTGTGTCGTGATCCGTACTCCACCGAGGTCACCAAGTTTCTCACAATTGGGTCAAGCGGAAAAGGCTATTTATTGGTTTTTTTATCTTCAGGAGACTCCTTGTAAAGTATCGAAAGAATTTGCATAGGTATTTTAATCACAATTTTTTTTACGTCATCAGAGTGTGGTTTTCTTCTTTAAAGTTGCTGCGGATTGCTAATATACCACCCTACCGACAGGCCATAGGAGCAGGAACTGCCCGTAATACAGACGGTTTTACGCTAAATTTTAGAGAAATTACGTTTGGGGCGTTCCTATTGCACTTTTCTGTTGGGAGGAGGCAGATTAACAAATCCCAACCTGAAGATTGTTCTCTTAGTCAACTTTTTTATTCTTCCATCGATTACCTCGTTCCTCTTGGCAGGTTCCACCGCTTGAATTAGTTGTCAACTATCCTGCGACGATACACATGTTAACATTGAAGGGGTGGAATTCGGTGAACATACATTTTAAAATATTAATTTTCAGTCCTATACTTTAATATACCTAAGTTGGGGTTTTGCAACAAATAAAGGCATAGAAAAGTCAATCTCTGGTACAACTGTGGCTCGTATGGTTTACAGAGCCGCCATGTAAACGTCGAGTATGCATTCCGAGTCACCTAAGAAGTGTTATCGAAGCAGTGAACCGTTTGTTTTACTGAACTTCAGCCACTCCGCACGAACTTTAGCACATTGCCTGTGCTGAACTCTCAGGTCGTTTGCTATTCAATTACTATTTCCTGCATAAACCCTGTACCGTCCTTATATCCGTGACCTGGGATCGGCTATAGCATTCTTCGAGTGAGTTACAAGTTTCTGCTCCAGCGCATAATAAGGAGGCAAAGAGACGGTAGCCAACCAATTTGGTGCCCGCAAAGGCGTTGATTGAAACATTCAAACCGCTCTGCCCCAAGTTAAGCACCACATGTTCAAAACCACATTCCACTTCGTCACAATATAGAATAAAACCTTAGTGATAAAACCTTAGTATTAATATCTGTCAGATTCTCCTACTCTGCTACAAAATCCCAATGAGTAGCCATGTCAACTGTTTCTTAGTTTTTTTAGATTCCTGCTCTAACTAACCTAGTGCTATTGATGTACAGGCCCGAAGACGAATAATCAAAATTTATGTTTAACCAGGCGTATGATTTCCCGAATTCTCTTTAAGTCAGTTATCCATGGACGAAATCGAACCTTTTTTTGCATGTGGCCTTTATTGGGCCTCAAAGATTAACACTTAGTGACTTGGCTACTGGTTGTCAAGCCTCAGAAAACCCCACGTAGACCCCAAAGCAGGGGGTAGTTTAATAAGAGGATAAGTGTGGACACAAATCGCAGAATCTTACTGAAGCATCCTTATATATATTATTACTTGATGTCCTGCTTGTTCATAGCACAGCCTGTGAACTCTGTCAAAAGCGCGCAACGCCCCTTCAACAGTGCCAGGTCAGCACATTCCGTCCGAACTAAACACAGAACGTCGAACGTTCTTTCGGGAATGCTTCAAAGTACTGTGTTACCACACTGAGCGCACAAAGTACTGACCCGAAGTTTCGAAACGCTGAAAAATAAGGTTGGCTATTAAGCCAATGTTACTTGATTCGGTTTCTGTATCCTGAATATATGGCATGAATGAGTCAAAACTGCAGAAGGAAGCACAAGGTATTTTCCGTAGGTAAGGCTGAGGGGATTAGAATACAGCATGTGTTTGCTCTGTTATGCAGACGATCTGCAGACATTGAAAAGGACATTTGTGAAGAATTCCGAGGAAACAGACCAAACCAGTTCTCCGGTCACTAATAGCGCTGAGCACCAGGCATAATTTAATTTTTTTCATATGCATTGTGTCATGGTTGAGCTAGGATTTTAAGTATGCCTTCAAATTTATAATCAGATGTTCGGTAACGTTATAATAAAACGACTGGGTATACAGTCAAATTTGTGCAAGCATCACGGCGCGCTCCCTCAAAATCTACTCTATTTCGAGCTCTCAAAGTTGCAAACCCATCAATATTTAATCCGTTTTGAAACTAATGTAAAATTAATTACATTCCAGCAGAAAGCTGTTAATTATTGTTTCTTATAACAATACCAAGATTCGTGATCAATTTGTAATCAGGAATTTTCCCATCAATTCACAAATAAATCCCTAATTGTGGAAGACAGTTCCTTTCTCGAAATATTTTTTTAAATATCTAGCACGACAGAATAACGAAGCAGTCTTTTTAGGAAATTATTTCTATTCAATCTTTATCAACTGACAAAATAAAACAATATTTTATACGAAAGGTCACTATATTACCCGTTTTTCAAATTCGTTATTAGTTTGCTGCTTATTAAGTGCATGAAGCCGTTATAAGGATACGTAATTTGAAAGCTACTGATTTATATTTATCTGTCTTGGTGTTGTTGCTTAGGACACACCAGAGCTTATACATGTCCCAGGAACTTGATGCGGAAATTCGGGACATATTTTAGCTGAAACAGAATGCTTCAAACGAGCAGTCACAGGTTTCTATACGACGTCTTGTCCCTTAATTCTGAAACCCAGTCTATCGATTAATCAGAAAAGCAACAGGCCTTCCTTTTTAAGTCCAATTTTATAAGCATTTAGTGCGAATCCAGACAATAGGACGTTCAGATGGGTATGGGAGTCCGAGATTTATTGACACATCAACCATATGTGTCCATTTTAAACTTTCAAAAGGTACTCCATATGTTGAGCTCATTGACTTTGAGAAGTGCGTTTGGTAATAATAAAATAAATCATTGATTATTCATTTGTGTCCTTTATACTGGTACCATGTGCTCTCGTAAAACGTGTTCATTTGTGACACCCAAGGAGAAGGATGACGGCAACGCAAAATTACCCGAAAACCGATGTCCTCGGCGTGAATATTTTTATTTGCTTTTGAAAAATAAGGGGCCTTAATTCAAAAACACAAAAAAAGAGATACAGCTGTCTTAGGTATGAGATTTCATGCGGATTATGACATGTAGGAAGATTCAGGTATTATTAAATATTCACAGTCATCTTACCTGCATTCGTTCCTCCTTATTTGCTTAATCAGTCGCAAAATGTATGTGGAAACTAATAAGTTTATCCTTGAGCAATCTTTTAGTGCGTTACCATGTGAGGAGTCTTCTGTGAACATGCACTGCAAGAAGTTCGGAAATATTAATCCATTTGGAGAGGTTAAGCGTCGTAAGATGGCCAAAGAGGTTATAGGAATTGTGGACAATGAAGGCTATTAAAGATTCTATTTGATGCTCCATTCGCACTGATCGATTAATACCATTTTTATTGTTAAAGGCGGATTTCCAGCAGTGCATTGCGTGCTCATTTCTATTGCCATAGATGCATCACCCCTTAGCCTAGAACCTGCTTCTGCGAACAGGAAAGGGCCGACAATTGGCCTAATATTAACTGCAGTTTTATATCACATTAATTGTTCTACGAGTTCCTGCATCAAAGATTTGGAGGTCAGCTTCCTCCCTCCATATCAAAATCTATTGTTATAATCACCGACCAGGTAAGGGTGGGGCCTACGATCATTATTCGATTCCTAGATGCGTGGTTGGCAGTTTTAATTGTTGCCTCATATTTACTCTCTTTTAATACCTGCCCGCTTACAACAATGTCGTTGTAAACCAGTCGCCTCGATAGACGACTGCAGCACTTTCATTGTGCCGGTGTGCCGGTGAGTGCATTCCAAAGTTTGACTTTCATAGACGGGGTAGGGTTGATTAAGTTTTAGAATTGCGTATGCGTATTTCAAGAGGATTCACGTACTGACGACTGCAGATTGATATGCAGCGGGAAAGCCAGTTGTAAATTTAAAAAATTTTGGGATAGATGGAAGCAGTAACGACTACACGGTAGGAAGCATATCATCCGTCTTAAGCTCATCCGTTCCAACGTATACTTTGCTAAAAGAGTGCCAGTTAAATTTGAACAATTTATGTAAAAGCTCTGGCACCTTTCATAAATGATGAAACAAACGGGTCAATATAAACGGTAGTAGATAATCATTCTGCTTGCGGTCTTCAGCGTTGATCACGTTGATTGTTAGAAATCTCTTATATGAAGACAATTGTTTTGCTTCAGTTGTCTCTTACCAGATTATTTGCATTTAAAGATCGAGAGAGAGGCCGACTGTAACTTATGAATGCCTGCTTATTTCTAGGCGTAAAATAAAGGAGACTTCTTGAAAACTAGTGTGCAAACAAACTGTTGCGCAGGAGTGGCGATATTCAGTCGCTCAACTGTGAACGGAAAATCGGAATGATTGAAGCAAGCATCTACTTGACGTTGTATATGATCCGTTATCTAGCCATTTGTTTTCGTCCTAAGTGACCATCCTTCTTGTTGTGTTTAGGTCTGCTAGGGAAAATGGGTTTTTGACCACTTCGGTAGGTATCATCAAACAATCTCCTGTCAGAGACCAGGCGCAGGAACTCCTGTCTGTTGACTTCGAACTGAGCCGTATCGAATGCGCACCAATCCGAGGACCTCTAAACCAGCTGCATCAACATCTCGGCGATTCACTCTCGCGAGCACCTCTAAGAGCTTAATTACCCAATTTTTCTGCACAGTCTAAAGGAAACTTAATTCTTTTCTTAGAAAGGTGCCATTACACCCCTATTTACAGTCAGCAGGAACATCACAATATTAAAACGACTAGGAAGTTATCCATCTCGTGAGTGGATTTGACGAATGTACGTCCGAATACTCCTTAACCTCATCAACTTATCCAGTTATATCACTGTCGCAAACAAAAGCACATTTACACGTCTGTTCACACTTGGGAAAATTGAAGAAGCGTCGTACATTGAAGGGACTGTGGTCTGCAGAATCCTCACAAGAACAACAGCTTGCTCGTATACTTTATCACTCCATGACCGTCAGCTGTTGCCTTCCGAGTAAATTTTGTTATTCTAACTTCTTGGCAGAAGCGCCTGTTCATACTTGCGTGTTTGCCCTCTGCTTTGTTCTCGTCTCCTGTCCCTGGGCAAACTTGTTCGACTTGGACAGCGGTCGTCCCAGTTGGATTAATTTTTGGGTGGCGCTTTCGAGCATCTTTCTTTTGTTCTCAAAGCCGACTACCGTGTGACATCAATGTACTTTCCAAAAAAACTGCTCCAGGGAAGGAGTAGGACGCTATTCTTCACCGACGCAGATTTTTATAAGGGCGCAATGCTCACGCTGTCACCGATTAGATTAACTGATACGCCGGATAGGCGAAGACGCTAAGTTCAGGCTTGCAGGGCACTTCAGGATACGTTGGCCGTAAGGGGACGTGACGTTGCTCTTGGTGCACTCCAGATCTCAGCAAGTGCCATACCAATAAACCATAGTTAGCTTGGCTCGCAAGCCCGATAAATTATTTATTTGAGTTATGCGGTTCCCAGTCATTTAAGGTTCTTCTTTACAACATCACTATCTTCTGCTCCCTTTAAAACACTCAATACTTCGTTAGAACGAAAATATTTGTTGGTTTAATGGTCTCCTTGCATCTTGAAATCTGTTAACAGCCTGGAGATATAATAATACATCTAGCATTAGGGATCCCGCTGTATTGGGTTCCTCGTGAAACGTTATTTTTGAAATATGATTCCCTCGACTGGAGGAAGTCTGCGCATAAAAAGAAGCAAGCTTGAATCTTATCCTCATAGTTCACGATGGTATGTTCTCAGGAAAATGATCTGTACATAATTATGCGGTGCTTGTCGTTGTACGTAAGGTTTTCATGACAGGTAAATTTAGGAACTTCATAGGTGGGTAAGCCTAGGAAAAAGGACGAAATTTGTGAGAAATTAAGCAGGCGTGGCAGATGATAAACCGTGAGGAATGCCAGTCAACCATCCAGAAGTGACGAACTTTAGTTGATCGAGAGGTAGACGAGGGAGGGTTAGGCCACTTAGTACGGATAGCCTACCAGTTTCGTGTGAGTTTGCATACCGGAGAGAACTAATTGCACTGCTCTGGTATCACTAACGCTGCCACAAATTCTGAATACCCCAGGGGTACCGGACTTTCTTCGATGAAAAGGTCCGTAAACGACCATAGAAGAAAAGTTAAACGGGTGATTTGCAACCGAGGCTTTCAGTCCCTTAAGAGGCACTTTGACGAGTGTTCGGCTCATAAAGTTGTCCTTATTTTGTGTGTGGGTTGGTGGCTAGCGTCCCGCTATCCATAGAGGTGGGTAAGCCTGGGAAAAAGGACGAAATTTGTGAGAAAATAAGCAAGCGTGGCAGATGATAAACCGTGAGAAATGCCAGTCAGCCATCCAGAAGTGACAGACTTTAGTTGAGTTAGAGGTAGACGAGGCAGGATTAGGTAACTTAGTACTGATAGCCTACCAGTTTAGTGTGAGTTTGAGTATCGGAAAGAACTAATTGCACTGCTCTAATATCCCTTACGCTGCCACAACCTCTGAATACCCCAGGGGTACCGGACATTCTTCGATGAGGAGGTCCGTAAACGCCCATAGAAGAAAAGTTAAACGGGTGATTTGCAACCGAGGCTTTCAGCCCCTTTAGAGGCACTTTTACGAGTGTTTGGCTCATAAAGTTGTCATTATTTTGCGTGTGCGTTGGTGGCTAGCGTCCCGTTATCCATACGCAATATTATCCAGACTCATAAATACAGTTAGTTGTGGCGTGCGGAGGCATGGAGGTATCGACTGACTTAACCAAAATATTCTGCTAGACAGTTAAACGTCCAGAATTAGCAGCAATGTTCGTTTAATCGGAGCCTTTGCTAGATTGCGGTACAGGTGCTATATTCTTCGAGCATCAAGCAAACGCTCACACTGACAGTTTTCCCTTTCCTCATGCTAGGCATACATATCTGTGAGTGTAATTTATTCATTCAGAAAACTGCTCCCATCAAGCATCTTATCCGCAAAACATATGAGACGTAAATTTGGGTTGGTTTTAATCAAAATAAACACCAGGCGATGCAAGTACGGTACCTTCTAACTATGTTTTCGGCTAAAAAGACTTCAGTATTCAACCATATTTTCTTCTCTAAATTGGAAATGAACTGAACTGAACAGACAAGGACATTGAAAAGACAATCGCTGTTTTAGTTGCACTTATCGTCTAATGATATATTAAGCCCAGCACGAAAGTAAACATATGTTTGTTAACCATGAAGAAGCGGAATCAACATGGCCCCCTGGGCTAACCTAACGTGAGCTGAGATGGGGTTGCGTGGTGTGATCACTCCTGACAATAGGACTGAAAGTAGCATAAAAGAGTGGTGATGGCTGAAAAGGAAAGAATTATTTGCATGAAGTTTCGGAACCATGCAGGAATCTCTCAGCAGATACACGTTTAGGTAATGAGTGTACAAGTGCTTGCAGTTTAGAAAGAATTCAGAGCCCACAACGGACGGCGCCGCAAATGAGCGGGACCAGATAGGCAAAAAATTACTTCCTGGGATGTGAAACGTCTGCGCATCCCACAACTACTACCGAATACAGGGGAGTGTTGTGGCACACAAGGAGTCGGGCTTCACGGTGCACTGGCTAATGCACTGATCCCCTATACAGCTGACTGACAGGCTCAGCTTGTCAACTTATAAATGCAAGCAAGAAGAGCGGGCGAGTAAGGCCAACGCGTAACCTCAGCGCATTTCGTCGTCATTGAATGGGATCAGGTGATGGAATTCTAAGAACCTCTCAACGCCGTCTTCCCGGACATACAATTCATGATCAAGGAGGATGAGCACAACCGACTAGTCCTGGTCGACGTCCTCGTCTGCCGCAAAGATTGTGATCTTCTAAAAACAATAGTGTTCCGGAAAGCGATAAATACAACGCGATTACTGAGTAGCAACAGCAACCTCTCAATCAGCCACAAAAACAGTTGCGTAAGGGCACTATAATGGCGTGCGGAGACGCAGTGCAGTTAACCGAAAGACAAGATTACTGAATCAAAATATCTTCGACACGTCCTTAGAATTAATGGTTTCCCGCGCAACTCAGTCAACCGATCCATGCGTAAACCTGATGAGAGACTAACGGTAACCGGTCCCAAATTTTGGCAAGCGCTCCTGTGCGTGAAGCGGGTCTCGAAAGTCGTCAGTCGCCTCCTCACACCACTCCCATTTGAAGTGGCACAGAGACCAGTGACAATTATTAAGCACCGGGTCATGGGGTAAAAAAAGCCGGAGTCAGAGCCAGAAACAGTTGCAGACAAGGCAACTACATAGAATAAACTGGAAGATTACTTCGAAAGCGAATGAATGAGTATGCAGCGACAGTGAGGACGAATGACACTAACTCCGGGATCATGGCTCATTCGACGGCACACAGCCACATTTTCAAAGCATGACAACTAATTTGGTCCTCTTTGGCACGGAGAATCAGGTGCCATGGCTATGGTGGAATTTGGTTTGCGAGATCTGAGCCGCTCTCGTGAAAGCCTGGTGCCTAGCAGGCCTAAACGGTCTGTCTAGCTTTATCACCAGAGAAGGCTCGTTTAGGTCATCCTGAGACATTGTTGTCTCCGTAACCAGTTGAATGAGGGAGAAGAGAGTGCGCTAGATGCTGTGCCTGCCTGTCTTACTATGAACAAATTCACGTGCAAGTAACCATCATGAGCCTACCAGTTCCTGGAGCACGTGCGTGACGTAGTTCTTTGGGATGGTTTAACTGTTATTAATAAGAGGCTTTTACCATCATACCACATACTTCTCAAAATTTACCATTCTCGTATTTGTTGTGATGATGATTCTTGGTGCGATGATCGTATGGTTACCGTATCCAGGTCGTGAATTACTGTACTTTTACCAATAGTGTCATTTATTGGCGTAATAATTACTGTGGGAAGCACTGGAAGCAGTAATTGTGTGTGTGCTTCATGCGTGACCAATATTATTTTGCCTTACCAAATTCTGGGGGCCTAATATGAAGAAGGGAGGTCACTACGCTTGTCAGTGGACAGGAGGCTGAAGAGCTCTGACTCAAGCAGCTCACGGCTAATGCGGTTGTTACCCCTCTCAGAAACTATGACTTCATCCAACTTCAAAAATATAGCCACGTCCCGCGAAATGAGCAACAAATACGGATGAGACGTCATTCCTCCTCACTTCTGCTGCGTCTTTGGCTTTCTGACATCTAGAGAAGTCTTCCAACTTAAGCCTCAGTAGTTCCATTAACTGCAGGTACACCAAAATCTGTAAAATACTCCTGACCTTTTCTGCCGTGTCAATTGATCTTGCGGTCTCACTGTCTGGCACAGAATTTTTGTCCCTGGTCCGTATATAATCCCATCTGCAACTGACTGGAACGGGCCACTGACGGCTTCTGAGTCGCTCTTGACGAACTGTAATCCTCGGCAATATTTGGACCAGTCACAATTTCATCTCTCCTCTTCTGATTGCAGCAACGAACAAAGCTACGCAGGTGACCAGTCCCTTAGTAGAACACAATCCTTATTCCATCAATCGTATTTACTACTTATCAATTGCTTCCTGGAACTCATCTTTTCATCGGTATCGGAAGTGAAACTTTCCACTTGTAACTGGAGGTGTGCATCTCATGCAAATTGTCATATAAAGCGACTACTAGTGAGTGCTGCTTGCCCGTAACATGCAGAATGCGGCAGGGGGTGCGTGTGGTGCAGATTTACGCAACGCCAATCACCTGCGACTGATCCCGTATACGGCCTGTTTGACTCTGTGATGCTACCGAGCACAGGCGGGGAAGGGAAGAGAGAGAGCGAGAGTGCGGTAGATGTCGCGCAAGTCTACTATCACTATAGTCCCTGCGCCCATCCGGCTGAGGGCACACGGTGGACTTCCTCGGAATCGACGTTCAAACTGATGGTTATAATTTATCGTTTTATGTTTTTGAAAAATTCTAAGGCTGTTCACCATGTGGAAAGCTCTGGGTAGTAAACCGCCAACCCGAGGGTAAGGCGGGAACGCCCAAGTCCTGCAATCAGAAAAAAATCAGTAAACATTTTTATTCAGCTAGACGAGCTATTGTTTAAGGTAGAAATGTACTGACTACCCAGTTTTAGTGTTCTTTTTAGGCTTTCTACTGTTCGTTATACCAAGGTTTTACGCAACAATGTTTGCGTTGACTGCGCCTAATCGACTGCTTATAGTTTAACCCCCAGTATGTTTGTCCAAACTTCGGCTAAAAAGGATTTGAACGTCTGCAGTGACTCACACAAAAATCTTGATTCTGAACAGCTATCCGATATACAGTCGCACACATTGATTGACAAGTACCGTGCACCCAGCGATCTAATTTAGGTACGTTGCATTCTTTTGATTGCTCAAGGTTTCTGCAGGTTTTCGCAGATCTCTGTAAAGGGTCTCGCAGCGTCAAGTTCTCTCAGTAGTTATTAAACGGTAGTTTGTTTCAATAATAATCTGGAAGGCCGGATTTTATATCTGACGTTCTTTGTCCAACAGGATAGAAAAAGTTTGATTTTTCAAAGGCTGCGGTGCTGATAGAGTCAACTCGCCAATGCTTCCTTCAGGTATTTTAGATTAATTCACATTGTAAATTACGAATAATAGGTAATTAGTTGCCGTCTGATATGCATTTCATCGTGCTGTTTTCCTATATTTTAAAACCCAAATTAGACTTGTTTTATGCTTATATGGGGAAAATAAAAAGCAGTCTGTTTATTTAAGTTGAATGCACACTCTCATCTGATCCATGTGAGACTTCTGTTTGTAGGCAATTTTTGTTTGAATTCACTTAGCAAGCAACGCCCACATGAGACCGATGGGCTGTAGTGGTAGGAAAAAAAATGCAAAAATGAACCTGTCTTACTATAAGGGCAGCTTTTTTTCGCGTGAAGAGTTAAGGCAGGAAAATGCACATGCCACGAATGCGAAATTATTAGCTTGTCCATTATCCTTTGTACATTTGCGTCCTAGCGGAATTTGCCCGGAAATAAATTTCCAGCACTGAGCGGGCACACGTGTAATAAAGACACCAATTGATTTTTAGGAAATTGTTTTGTCTGTGAAGGCATACTTCGTAGCATTGGGCGTTTACATGTCACCCAGTAGAATTGTAAAATTCGATATTCATCATGGAATAGGAAAGTGCAGTTGATTTCGTGCGCTAATTGTGGCAATTTTTAGCTATCCGAACACAGGAAATCACCATGGCAAAGTTGTAGGAATCGAAAAACTGCAACGCATTGAAGCAGGTGATGAAAACGTTATTATACCGGCACATATTTTGGTCATATACCAAGATAGATTATAAACAATACAAAACTCGTCGGAATAAATGGCTTTCCGTGCAAGATGCAACAAACACCCTTCCGAAAGCAAGTATCAAGTGTGCTGACGGCGTATTTAAGGAGAACACGTCGGCCGCCATCTAACTTTCATCCGCAAGGTAAAGCTGATTTTTAACCTAGAAAGGTCTCTGTAGATTAAGGTCAGGACAAGATATATCTAGTTGGTCTTTTACAGCCAAAAGCCAGACATTCTACCTTTTGGAAAAATGATAAAACCGGAAGATAGAAGCGAACTGCGAGTTCGAAAAAGCAGTTCAGAAGGAGATGAGATCGTTGGAACAAGAAGCTTATTAGCCTGACTTTTCGAATTCTCACTCGAACCCATCATCAGTAGCAGATAGAGGGTGATAGAGGCACCAGGAGAGCAGTATTTATAGTACGTAGTGGCCATGCGATCAAATGCGTACTACAATTAGTGGCTCTCGCGATCAACGCTGGGGTTCGTAATTGTTGCGATGATAGCTTAGACGTACCTATTCAAAAAAGAAAGAAAGTTTCGTCTTCCTAAAATACACTGAACAAAATCCTTCGGAGCTTACGTTTTTGGTCTAACCGATAACACAATTAACATGAAAATTGCCATAAAGATGTGTTGTTATTTGAATACGCTAGCCACATTCAAGGTTTTTGTTGTCCTGAACATCTGCATTAAATTACAAGCACAGTCCTGGAGAGGAAATTGGACCATAACGGAAGCATTCAATCCTTCTTATTTCTTTGCATGTTCATTGTGAATGTCCTCTGTTTCATTAACCCCAGATAAAAAATTAAAGCCTATGCTTGTGTTCACATAGGGACAAGTGTCTGCCTAATAATTTAACATAATAAACAAATTAACATCCCGAGGTAGCCATAATGAGGATCATTAGAGCGGTTTGGCTGGTCAAATGTCAATAAATAGGCCAGTCGCGTATGTTCGAAGCGGGACACAAATGAATGGCAGTATGGCATGTTAACCGTAAAGTAAAAATGGTAAGATATGAAGCAGTTTAATGTTAACTAGTTAGGGTTATGCTTGCATAAACTTAAAATTGAAATGCGAGCGTATGGATTATGTGGTTGTGATGTTTAAATTCGGATTCTAGCGATACGGTAAAGCGTCTAAGGCCACCGCTAATTTGGGGGCTCGTAGTGAGCTTTTGATTATGTCAAATATTAGTATTTGATACCACTCACAACAACCAGAAATGTTCATTCCAGTTTTGGTGGTTTTTAAAGCAAGCGAATAGAGCAGGATTAATTGGACTCAACCATTTACGCGACAGCTCATCAGCTGCATCCTGTTGCTGCATAGCAAAAATAACAACTGAGAGAATACAGAAAATTTGAATTGGTAAAAAAAATCGATGCAAAACAGCAGGGTCAGTGGTTTATTGCCGTAAGGTTAATCAATAATGATCGTAACTTGAATAATATGAGATGGATAAGTGGGGAAGGACAAAGTAAAGGGAAATGTGTAATTCAAGGAACCATAGGTTACCACGCTTGATTAAGGATTACCACATTCTCAAACTGTGTATACAGGTCCAGTTTCAACCGCCGAATATCGGCCGCTTCCAGTTAGTGCAATGTACGTGTTGTACGTGCCGATCAATTACTCGGAGTGATGATTTAGGGTCCAAATAGTGACCAGTATCAAGCAGGGTCAATGGAGCACCTACCAAGTTAGATTCTAAAGCAGGAAAACAAAACTCCTTATTCTTCCGTGGTAATATCTAGCTCCTTGAATTACACATTTCCCTTTACGTTGTCCTTTCTCCACTTATCCACCTCATATTTTTTAAGTTACGAACTTTATTGATTAACCTTACGGCAATAAACCACTGACCTTGCTGTTTTGCAGCGATGTTTGTTTACCAATTCCAATTTTCTATATTCTCTCATTCGTTATTTTTCTGATGCAGCTGATGAGCTGTCGCGCAATTTATTGGGTTCAATAAATTCTGCTATATTCACTTGCTTTAAATTCATACCAAGAGACATAAATGCTTCAAATCGCTGGTTTTTGTCTGTAATGTTCCATGTATTATCTTGCAACACATTTTTGCAGTTGAAGGAACCTCTTTCGGACGACTTGCATAAATAACACACTTCATAAGCATCATTAATATACGTACGGATGCGACGCAATTTGCATGGATATTTCACGGTTCCAAAACTTTCCATAATTAGGAAAGTTTTGAACCAGCAATATACTCTTTCTCCAATTACAAAAAACTTATAATAAGACGTAATTCTCTGCAAAATGAGCACGAGGAAGAATATATGCATGCATATTTTTTTAATTATATATATTTGTATCAGTAAACGCATCGAACAAATAAATGTGAAAATTTTATAAAAAAAATCAGTAGGCACTTTTACTGAGTCTGATTTATCCAAGTTATCGAATAGAGGCTCATTCAAATAAGTGCAGTATGCCTTGAGTGTGGTATTGCAAAATAATGTAGCATGATACCTGATGCTACAATCCTGCCTAAGTAATCCTATGAAATCTAAACACTTTTGAGAATTTTGGTTAACATTTATTGAGATAGCCTACACAGCGCATTTAAATCAATCACGTGATCACATTTCATTTGCAACTCCGCTCGAACTAGATGCTAACACTGCAGTCCCGTTCCTAAGTCGAGTCCTCAAATTTCTTTCAGGCCAACAAAGAAACATAGGACAACAGTTGAAGTGTAGGGACGTGCTGGAGGTTGACTGACCAGGATCTACAGAGCACTGCCTAAAAAGCTTTCAAACAAATACGTGAGAAGCCGCTCCTTGAGGTGTTATGACATCCTCTGTGCCGAAGTTGTGGATTGAGGAAAATTTTAGGGCCATGTATTATTCATCTTGTTGACTACATTAACACCGATGTAATTAATACTTCAGATGCCTAACGACAGTTCGACCATCGTATTCCAACGATGTCCACCGTATGCTTCATTAAAAGGTGGTACAGGGACGGTGAATTGTGCTTGGGTGAGTTTTGCGTGATAGTAGACTTGCGCTGCAGCTACCACACTGATTCTTTCCTCACTCGTCTGTATCCGGTATGAAAACTGAATCATGAAGACCGAAGGCGGAGGGTCGGCCGCAGGTGGCTGGCACTGACAGAGCCACCCCTGACAATGGCGTCACGCCTGAATCCGATACAATGGAGTGGAAGCGTTACAAATTGCAAGTGTGGCTGGTGCGGCGCGAGTCTGCACTTACGCGTGCCACCACGCCCCCCCCCCCTATTTTCGGCATTTTTTGTGGGAGCGCATTCCGCGTTATGGTTGACATGCCCCTGTCTGGTCCCCGTGTTGTTCCAGCGCATCTACCATGCGGCCCATTTAGGGGGCAAAGTTCCCTAACACTTTTTTCAATGAAGGCCAGATTTGAGAGGCTTGGTAGCAAAAACGAGCCTCGGTATGCTGCCAGTCTCTTTCGATGGGTAAGAATAACGGCGCTATGCCCCTAAGAGTCCTGTGCTTAGCTGTGCACCTGTATGGATGCATTGCAGGTTTAAATAAGAGCGGTAAGTTATGGAAACAGAGTCAGATACCAGCAAGCGTAAATTCATTTTAGGGTGGTTGTTGTTGCTGTGCAGAGTGCTACCCATATGGGCCAAAAACAGTCTGAAAGGAGAACCAGTGATCGAAATACACTAAATACCTGCAGCATATTGTTGCGGGTAATAATTATGTGATCAGGCATTACACTGGAAAAACTTTGAACTACCTTGCTTTAAATCCTCTTTATGGTCAGAGTCGGCTTCAGTCATTTCTTAACCCTTTACATTCCTCCCTTTGGCAGTACAACACTTTCCACAATTTTGTGAATTAATAACTGAAGGTTTAAATGAACGAGCACTTGCTAAAATGCTACGACGGTTTTTTTACTTCAAGAAGTCTTTGTGGGGCCTCATTTGTAAATGGTTGGTGAGAAGTTGCATAATAGAATCTGGCTTGATGATCAGCTAAACCGGTTGTCAAAGTACAGGGCAAGACAACGAGCCCCTGGCTCAATGTTTAGAGCGTTACACTTCTGATCAACAGATAACAGATTCGAGCCTCAGGTAGGGTTGGGTATGACTGATTGATAACGACTAATAAACCAGAAATTACCATTCCATTTTACCTCGTCTTTTTCGGCATTGTTTATCTGCCTTTACGAATTTTAAGTCTTCCATTCATTGATACTTAGTTTTGGACCCAAGGCAGAGATTTCAGCTGAAAACCTCGCGGACAATGTCCTGAATTGCGGAAATGTTACGTTTAAAAATCACTCATCCTAATTTTGAAAAAAATTAACATCACTTCTTTTGTGACTGAAACACCATTTGATGTTCTGACGCTTTAAGACCAAAAGCACTGTCAGGCATCGTAGAGTTCCATGATAAACTACCATTTCTATCTCACAGTTAAGCACCATTTCAAATGTATATCATGCATCCTAACTTCAGCATTATGAAAAGGGACGTGCAATTCGCCGTCGCTGAGTGGTACAAAAGGAATTAGCCCATATATCTTTCTGCAAATGATAAAATCTAGGGTGATCCTGTAGCCACACAGTAGCAAGTGGATGCAAGAAGACAGCGGCATTTGCACCATCCATTCGCTACGTTACCACACAGCGTACAATTTAATGACACGCTAGACCATCACGGGGATTAGTAATTTTCACGATAATCGCCACGTCACGTCAGGTCCGTGTGATTAATGGCCAAGATTTAATCACCGGGGTTGGTGTGATAGTCACTCGACCATCTAGCCCTAATACTTCCGTCTGACACGGTTAACCAGCGAGCTCGCCGCGTGAGTAATTACCCTCGCGAACTGGGGGGGGGTGAAGTGAGTTGAGTTGAAATGAACTATGGTCCAGAGAACCGTGACTCACGCGATAGGACTCCTTGCGATATTTTGACCTCAACGAGCTTAAAGAAGTGGCTGGGTACTCTAAAATGAACTGCGGCTTCAAAATTTGATTAATGCTCTCAAAATACCTCTGCTTATTCGATCCTTCTCCTCCGCCAGCTCATCCCGTTTGGCCAACGCTGTCGCTTTTCAAAAAAGGACGCCAGACATTTCTTACAAATTGGACTTCTTGGAGGTAGTTATGCCTTTGGTTTCTGTGCGCACTGATTGCTAATAGTGCGTTAAAGGAAAACCATAATGAAGTGCGTCTCCTCGAGCCCATAAAGTAACCTCTACACAGTCGCACTGTTGACTGACGGATGGTTGCTATTACAGCCTGGAGAAAGTTCGACCAACGCAAGGACAATTAGTTGCGAGGGCATTAGTTTACAGTGCTAGAAGAGTTGTACAACATTCATCACACACACTCCCCCTCCTTTACCTCTGCTCGGTGCAAAGTTATAGCGGGGGGACCCGAGACGAGATAGGACTGTCAAAGCAAAATATCTCGTACACGCGTGCCACACACATCTGATCCCCATAATGGACCAAATCTTCACAGAACAAGAAAGGGTGACTCGGATACAAACTAAATTGGGAGTGCCAAAGAGGCCGCATTACGAAGGAGTCATGGCAAACCGAATCTCGGTTTTTAGATGAGAACCGAGTTACCCCGTCATTTGGCAGCCTTCCAAGTCACGGTTTTTAGTGCACTGTGATAGCTCCGAGCACGTTAACTTGCGTAAAGTGCTGACTATGCGCTGAGTTTTTTCGACATTTCTCCTTCTTTCTGCGCCGAGGCATTAGTCTACTGCCTGATCCGGTCAGCCAACTGATACGCTGATTGAGCGCAATGGCTTACAAAGCCAGACGGACCGTCTGTGATGCCCCGTACAACACGTTGGGTTTTCGCCCTAAGGGTGTTGCCGGCTTGGATCTCAACTGTGTGAGAGTACCATACAGACCACGTTATGAAAAAGCCGTTGAGCCTGGTTCTCAGTTCATCAGTCGGCTCCCTAGCAAACACAGCAGTTTTTCACAAAAATATATTATGGACTGCTCAGACCTCATACGAGTCAATGCCAAAGAGCTTCATGCGAAAGGAGCCGGGCAAAGCCTTCATGCGAAGCTGAGACTCGAATTTGCAATTTAGGGATGGGTTTGGAAGAGACTGGGTATGTTTTTTGTTTTGGTCCCTATCCGACTCATTAGTCTAATGAGTACTCCTTCGTTGAAAACTTTCATCCACTGATCGTACACTGAGGGCCAAAAAACGTGCTTATTTTTGGACAAGAAGCTTGCAAAGAAAACAGATTACTAACCAGCTATGCCGAAAAAACGTTAGATGTTTAACAGGCCGCCGGAAAAAGATGGTAAAAGAGAGTAAAACTTGAGAATACGACAAACATGTTGATTGACGATCGCGTGCTCAACGAATGCACACAGAATTGCCGTGAAAGCTCATTTTAAAGGGATCTAAGTTTCGTGGGAAGTAGGACAAACAGCGCAACAAATCTTGTAGTCCGTTGGTGATTGGATAACCTGGACGTTAAAAAATACTCTATCCTCTGGATGGTGTTTATTATAGAAATTGACTAGTTTAGGCAAACAAAGAGAGACATTGTGACATTTATCGAGAAAAGTACTCCAATCCGATTCCTTAATAACAAATTTAGTTGTGGTCTGGAATGTATAACTTTCAAGAGAAAACAACTGGCTACATTTTCAACAAGGTGTAGACCGGGGCTTAAGACTAAGCAATAATCACCGCTGACCTTGATAGCTTTGCCACAGGCAATGAAATATAGAAAAAACGATCAATTAAACTTGCGGACACTATGAGGCTTCGGATTTTTGAACTCTACGCTATGCAGGGCCACCAGGATTCCGTTTGTTTTAAGGCGTGTTGACTGGAATGACCGCATAAAATTCTTCAGCGATTCTTTATTAAGTAGTCGGCTGTAGTGCCGTCGGTTTATGGTGTCGTATACAGGTGTTTTTACGTAACAATAAGTAAGAATATGTTAGTATACGTGACGTCAATATTTCTGCTTGAGTGTGGGAGTAAAAAGGTCGATTCCGAAAGTGGATGCTTTTACGTCGTCAATATTATCACCACTATAATGGTGCTACAAGTAACTGCAGTCTTTAAACTCAAACTTGAATCTAAGGACTAAACTGCTAAAAACGGAGCAGATCATTATCTGAACGCCACACCGTTCCTGTTGCGCAGTTCGAAGTGCATACCAAGCAATATAAGGCATATATTGAAAGATGTGACGGCGTTTTTGGATGTGATTCAGACGTTTAATGATGGCCACGCGTTAGGTGTATTGGACCAACATGGGGCCAGATATGAGCATGGAAAGCGTTAGTTGGAGATTCACGTCATAGAATATGCTGCATATGGGGCTTCCAGTGACACACCTAGCGAAGGCTCATGCAGCGCCAAAAAACTTTGCCCACTCCCCACTCCGACTAGCTTGACTTTGTCATGAAACCAGTCCAGATGAAGAAGGAGGAGCGTGCGTGGTAGGTGCAGCGCATACCTACCATCATTTTAAATTAATTTACGTTCCTGCGCCATCGTGCTATGGGATGCATGGTGTACCTTGTTGGGATCAATGATCAAACTGCCATAGTGAGTTGTGCACGTTCGTATCTCGTGCGATCTAACTGGTTGGCCTGACTGTCTCCAGCGATTGATTAGCCACGGCGAAAGTGCTCCAATGCCTGACTGTTCATCGTCTGCCGAAGAGCATTTAAAATGGTTACTTTAATGAACACTAGGGTTTTAACCCATTGTAATGTATCAGAAGGGCGAGAGTTCCGTAAGAAATACAAGTTGTTTCTTCATTTCTTCCTCCATCGTTGACTATACGTTCAGAAATATTCCCTGAAAGGTTCTTTAGAAGACCGAAATTAGACTGTTTAAATAAGTGAGCGCCCGTACCTTGCACCAACATTAGAGGATACATGACCAGCGTATGTGCTTAAGTCATGGACATACTGCTGTCGATCTGTAAGATTGAACATACATTTTCCACCGCCAAATCTCAGCGTTGGTTTCTCGCATCGGACTCTCAACAGGGGTAGATGAGCTTCGTAACAAAGGTTCCCTAGTAAACACTTGTCATTCTGAGGGTAGGCTCTCCTGACTATTACCATACTTGCACGTCCTCTTGACGATGTCTTGTTATTCCCGTTGAGTTGTATTCGACTTTTCGGACACAATTATCGTGAACATGAATTCATGAGCAGTGACAACACCAGACGCCAGTTAACATTATTACTTTCCTCCGTCGTATGCGACTGACTGAGGACTGGCTCCACTACTGCAGACAACCTGACAGGTTGCATATCAGTTGTACTGAAAGCCATTTTGTGCCATCACAAACCCTCCCCCAACCTCCTTACCGGATTATTTTTGTTTTTGAGCAAGTTCACTGCCGAAAATGGTGTCTCCTATACTGCCTCACTAATAGCCCCAATGGTGGACAGCAACGATGGATGCCTAACCCACAACATTTTACGCTCTGCCACCACTTTTTTATTTATTACTGTATTTCTTGAGAGGTTTGAGAATTACCCACTAATATCAGGTGGGCAAACCTCTTTTTTCTCATAATGGTTCTTTCACCCTCTTGATTATTTAATATTAAAGCCTTGGAGTCGGATATCTCAAGGTTGGTGGGTAGTAACACATCTCTACCACAGATGCTGGAACCCAATCTGACTCCCAGATTAAAATAGCACACTTTTTTCGTATTTAATTGAACTGTGTTTATTTTTTCACTGCAAAAAGTGAAAAGTTAAAAAAACGTAAATAAATTTAGAAGAGATAAATAGAGTGAATGGTCTTTTTGCGTTTTTAGTTACTAATCGTGGTTCAGCTGTTTTGCATGACCATAACCCAAAGACAACTTGTCCTTGCGGTTGATTGCAAGTTGAGTTTCATGCAACCTCATGCCCAGGTGCTTGCCCGTTTCATCAACCTGCCTTGCATCAAAATCTTGGCATGATATGCTGTAGATCACTGCTGATTGTTCTGTTACCGGCAGCTGGTCTTTGGGATTCAGGACTTGCTGTCTGAGGGTGCATTCTGGTTTTTGAGCCATACCAATCTCAAAAGGTTTTAGGATTCTTGCTGTCGCCTCTGAAACGTTCCTCACATAGAGGATTGTGAGCTAAAACTTTGGCTTTTGTTCACTCGACCGCTCAAACGGAGGCTTCTTGAGGCATTTGCGGATGAAGGACTTTGGATAACGGTTGGTTTCAAATAGGGCATGCAACTACTTAATCTCCTCCTTCTTCCAACTGTCGTCACTGCAAAGTCTTTGAACACGTCGGAAAAGGGTTCTGACAACGGCATTTGCCACCAACAGGGTGGTTACTGCGGAAATGGAGGATGCGCATAGTGTTTGTTGCATTACGGTAGACCGTCGCCCTTATCTTTTCATCTGCCAGCTTTTAAACTTGGACGTGAAGGAAGGGAAACTGATTCTTGATTTCTCCTTCCATGGTTAACTGGATGTCAGGAAAGATTGAATTTAACAATGCCATGAAAGCCTGCAAGGGCCAATTCTTACTTATGCCGAACATTTCATCGACGTATCTGGCCCAGAACCTCGGGGGATACTAGCTGAAATCCAGCTGCTCAAGCCTCTGCAGACAGAGGCGAGCCCACTGGTGTCCCCTTCTTTTGCTCGCAGACCTTGCCATTGAATGGAAAGAATCTCTTAAAAAACCGTTGTAGGAGCTCGATGATATGTGCTCATTTGAGTTTTTGGTCAGTCTCGTCATATTTTTCTCGTAGTGCCAAGCTTCGAGGACTTCTCAAGCCTGTTCGGTGTTGGCCATGGTGATCACTTCGGTACCGTCCCAATTGAAGTGGTGGTCGCACTCAAGGGAGTACACAATCACGAGTGATAAAGGTTCACGTGGGCGAACGGTTAGCTTATGTTCGTTGATGCGAGTCCCAAGATTTCAGCCTGTATGATCAACGTGAACAGAAGGGCAACAACTGCTAATTCTTGCAGCATTTCGAATCTCACCTTTCCGCCACCCCGCCTTACGTATGGCGAACGCAATTAAACGTTCCAACACATACAACCGACGCTGTAACCCCCTACATCCAAACCAAATCAACGACAGATAATCCAGCCAACCGTAGTTACTCGCCGCCCACCCCCTGTCCCAAAACATTCTCCAATTAAGTGTCCACCCCTACCCCCCTCACACCAGCTGTTTGGTTATCGCTATCTGTCCTGGCGCGCCAACTGATCTTGTTCGACCACCTCACTTTATCCTCAGTTCATAGCCACAGCAAAAGAGCTTACGCATATTAAATCCGTGTTAGCCTCGTGTTGAAGGTTAAACCTTGACGTGTTGATATAAATTGTGTAAACTGATTAGAGCACGCAGAAATCAAAGTGTCGAATCGGCTTCTGAAAGGTATTAGTAATTTTTTGAAGCATGAAATGCATGCACTTCAGATTAAGAAACAGATATTGTTAAGCTTGGTTTAAAAGTTTAAATGGTCCCTTTGAACAGAGTTAACTGACAGAATTTGCCTTCAGGGTTATCTTACAATAAGGCAAAATATTTGCCGGCTCTGTTTTTGGATGCATTTTCACTGTTTTCCCGGATAGTGATAGAAAATTTATTGCCCTTCAATATAAGGCTCTATCAGGCTATTTCCCAGCTGATTTTAATTAAATTACAAATGGATGTCCTACACACTGTTACAGGTAGTACAACGGCTTCATAATCTCTGATCACTGTAGTTAACATGGTTTTTGGAAATTAAAATCTGTATACTCCCTAAATAGCTTTTTGTTAATTAGTCAGAGGATTCCTTATAATGCTTTACTTTGCCTAAAATGATATCAATTCGGTCCAACGACATGTTAGCAAAGTAAAGGGTAACATTTCGCTGTCAGGTACCTCAGAACGTACTCTTTTGCCTTAGCTCAGGTCTTTACGACCAGAAGCCTCGTCTAACAATGTAGCAAATTTTTCGGTAAAGGTAACTTCGCTTAAAAGACAACGAAGATGGCCCTTCTGATGTCTGAGGTAGCTTCCTTGGAAACAGTTGGATGCAACATGCGTGCAAGGTATTTAAAAATGCCTAGTTTCCATTAAACATATTAGAAGCATCCTCTGGGCTGACCGATTAGCAGTGACTTAGGTGTTCTGCTTCAGTTAGAAAATATCTGTTGACATTAATTGTACAGGTTAGTGTAACTGCGGAACTGATTTCTCTTCGTCTGGTTCTTCTCAGCCTAAATAACAAAATAACATACAATTAACTCTCCTTTGAAGAGAGAATAAGTAATTTCTGATAATTTAAGGAGTGATTTTTAACTGGGCAGTGTCCTATGAGATATGCAAATTAATTAATGCGTACTTTCAAGTTTGGCAACGGCACTTTGGAAAAAAGTTTATTTCATTTGACTCGAAAATTCCTGGGAGCAGAAGTGATTATGCCAGACAGAGGCTTGTTGTGTTAAGAATGAGGATATGGGGGTGGTATTTGTATTCTTAATAGTGCACTATATAAGCCAAATTAGGTCAGTACCTTTGCGTATAATGGGTGATGCGTTCAACCCGTCCGTTTACAGGCTGGTATGATACTTTGTGGACCTTTCTGGAAAAATTTTAAGCAGATAAAGTGACGTACAAAGCAATGGGAGAGAAGCTTGAAAAAACTTGTACAAGACGCAGTGTCGTGATACTTTCAGCATGTCTACTCCAGAGCTTACGAAACTCCGCTAGGAAACCGCAAATAGGTTTTCATATAGAAGAGTTAATTTAGGTAAATTGCAAGATTTTGGTCAAATATATATGCAAACAACTGTGGCTGACGCAATAAAGAAGGATTACTTGTTGACTCGCGTCATTTTATTATAATTGTGATGTTTACATTACTTAAGCGTAATGTCTTTAAGTGTGCAGGAAAAGTTACGTTTGTGCAGTTTTAGGAATTTATGTCTGTAATAAAAGGGAAAATGCGATTCACAGATCGGATATCAAAAGGTGAAAAGCGTTCACCACGAGACGTAAACAGGATATCTGACCTTTCGATTAATAGTTTTACCTACCCATTTTGAGGGAATGGGAGGCCATGTCTGATATTCCAGTCGCGAAATATGGGTATGCCAAACCACTACTCGAACCGTCGGACATCCTATAAACCTCCCGCAATGAAAGCCTTGGTGGGGATGACTTGTATGGCCACCTAATCAGGAAATGGAAATAAGAACGCCCTCGTCCACTTAGCATTGGTGGCCTTACGATAAATTTCGGGAAGACGGAAAATTCCCGGATAGTTCGACCATCGATTTCGACGATGTCCACCGTAAGCTCCGCTGCAGGGTGGTGCAGGGACTGTGACTTGCGCGTGATTTAGTTTAAAGTGATGGTAGAATTGCACTGAATGCACTGCACTCTCTCATCCTCCCCCACCTGAGCCCAGTGTCATGACAGAGTCAAGAAGACCGGAGGCGAGAGAGAGATGCAGGTGGCTGGCAGGACCGGAGCTGCCCCTGGTCGTGCCACCACACCTGGCTTGGATCCCACGGAGTGAGAGTGCCATAAAAGCCACATTAAAAGGGAGCCATTGCAGCTTGACTTTCAGTCCACCAGTCAGCCACACCACACAAAATACACATTGCGCTGACCACGCGGTCCGAGTGTTCCAGTCAGTTGGTAACCTTCCAAGCCACGGCTTTTAGCGCACTTTGAGAGTTTCAAGCGTGTCAGATTGTTTATAGCGAGGAAAATTGCGCTGAGCTGTTGACCTCACTCTCTCCCCCACCCCCACAATCAGACCACCCTCCGAGCCAGTCAGTTGTCTGAAGTGGGAGTGGGCGCATTGGCTGACGGGTCAGCGTACCCGTCTTCGTGCGCCCCCATAACGCACACACCAGGATTCACTATATCAGGCAATATGGAGGAGCCATCGCCGTCTGACTCCGAGTCCACTGGTCAGCCACTCAACACACACAGCACATACACTGGGCTGACGGCGTGGTCTGGTGTAAGCGTCAGCTTGGCAGCCTTCCAAGGAACGGTTTCTAGGAAAACGTGATTTTATCAGGTACATTATGATGATTGTGAGGGTGTTGTCTATGTATTAGTGTCGATGGTGTGAGCTGATGTGGCTTAGACTCCTGTTGTTTACCACAGGTTGTCGTGGAGGCAAATGTGTTCTAATAGGCCCATGCACTGCGTAACTATATGGGAGAAGTGAAGGCAGTGGAGGCAGGCGCGTCGACTGTATGTTGGAGCCCCAGGCACTGGTCCACCAGCCTCCTTGCAATGGACTTGCAGGTGGCCGACCAGGCCAATGCGTGAGTTGAAGTTGCGGGCGCAGTGTGGGCAGGAGAAATCAGGGAAAACTGGGGAATGTTATTCATGGAAGTGGGGGTGGTAGTGCCAGTAAGAGTGGCAGGAGCAGGGGTATCGGTGTTGTCAGCATTGAGGTGACTTCCGCTGTCATGGATGTACATGTCACCGAATCGGCCGATGCGATGCGTGAATGCGCGAGGACAGTGAGGGCAGTGGATGTGGCGATCTCTGCTGTGTGTTGGTGCTTGAGGCACTGGTTCACCAGTCTCGGTACGATGGATTCGCAAGTGACCGACCAGGCCGATGAGTGAGGGAATGAGTGAGGTGAATGTGCGGTCGCAATGAGGACAGTTTAGGAGAGAGTTCTCATCGCTGATGGTAGTGGTTTCGGCAGACGCTAAAGTAGAGGTAGCATGTGATAAGTATTGGGATGTGGTCTCTATTATGGTGGGAGTAATGGAATTGATGCCAGGAGTGAGAGTGGGGAGTGGTAGGGCAATCGGCGTAGACTTTGTGCAACTAATTCCTCTCGACGAGCAGAGAATTGATAGCTGCGTCATTATCATCAAACCAGTCTTGGTGCTGACGACGTACGTGGCCGAGGACATCCAGGGCAGTGGATTGGATGGTGTCCCTCATCTGACACTGACGGTTCTCCATGGAGATGTCCGCGTCGGCTACTGGAAGGTTGGATAGTCGGTTGGCTTGTTCGTAGCTGAAATGGAGATGGTGAGCTGGAATATTGAACAAAATAGTATTCAACTTACCTTCGGGTCTTCTGCGTGGTTGCAGATGCAGCCTCATCTTGGATATAATGAGGTGGTGATCCGCCAATCCATTGGCACCGAGGATCGCCTTTGTCACCAGCACGCCGTGTTTATCTCGCCTTCAGACAAGAACATAGTCCAAGAGGTGCCAGTATCTCGACCGGGGATGTACCCATGTCGCCTTTAGCCACATCGGGAGGCGGAATCAGGTGTGGGTCAGCAGGCGACTGTGTTCCGCACAGGTTCGCAGAAGAAGGAGGCCGTTATCGTTACGGCTACCGGGACCGTAGGGACCCAGCACTCCCTGCCAGGCAGCGTGGTCTGTCCCGACGCGGGCGTTAAAGTCACCAAGGACAATTAACTTGTCTGCCTTTGGCACAGTCCCAAACAGGGCGTGCAGGTCGTCGAAGAATTCGTCCTGCGCCGCATCAGAGCTCATCCTTGGGGGAACGTAGGTGCTGATGATGGGGTGAACTTGTCTCCCCGAAGAGGCAGGCGGAGGCTCATTAGCTATCACTGATACCCAGCGGCAAACAGGGCAGACGTCCCACGATATTGTTCCGGATGGCAAAGGCGACATGAGCATCGCGTTGCTCTGCCATTGGCTTGCCCTCCAGAAGAAGGTGTAGCCGGCACCCACCTCCTCCAGCTGACCATGCTCACAGAATTGGGTCTCGCTGAAATCAGCGATATCCGCCTTGTAGCGCGCCAATTTCCGAGCGACTAGCTCCATCCTCCGTTCCGGTCGGTTGCCCCTTGGATTTTCAATAAGGGATCGAACATCCCAGGCTGCTAGAGTGAGCTAGCTAACTCGAGCAGACTGGGGGGTACCCCGGACGGCACGGTGGAGGGAATTGGGAGAGGAGTTGTTGTTGATATTGTAGAACGTTTTTCGCCCGCATGTAATTGCAGTCTGCTAGCCACGGTCTGCTGCAGCTGCCGTGAGACCCAGCATTTGTTTAGAGCACCTTTTCTAGCCCCTTCCTCCATGAGGGGACAAGCAGTGCTGTCCCTAAATAGGGCTGCTGTGTCATCCCAGGTGGCTACCGAGCTCCACTATGGGTCAAGATTTGGGCTAGTCAGAGAACGACCGATTCGCCTGGGCCACCTACGTGACTGTATGTCACCATCACCGTAGGACTTTTTCGACCGTGAGGAAGGAGGGAAGGGTGAGGAAAGAGGGAGAAAGGGTGGGGTTGAAGTAAGATTAAGGGAGAGCAGGAGTAAGAGAGGAGGAAAAGAAGGGCAATATTAGGGAGAGCGTGAAGAGTATGAGGTGAGAGGGAGTGGGGAGTTTGCTGCAAATAGGAGATGAGGGGAAAAGGAGGACGGGAGAGTGGGCAGAGCAGGGGGAAGGGAACAGACGTACCGGGTGTGAAGACACACACAAAACTGGAGACCCTCACCTAGTTTAGCCCGCCGGTGGTGGCGGTTGCCCGGGGTGTAGCAGCTGGGAAGAACTGGCTTCGAAAAGCCACAGGTGAGAGTTGGGTACAAGCTAGAGGTGGCCACAGGAGCATTCACTACACAAACGAGACAGATGGAGTGACCAAATCCTACCATTGTAATGCTTCCCTTAACTTGTATCCCCTAAACCCCAAAAACTCCCGTATATAATCACTAACACCAACAGAAAATTAAACGGTGACCTTAATCTTTACCCTAGCCCTACCCCAAACGTAGACCCTAGATATAATGCAAACCCAAACCATGCCCCCTATCCTACTCCTTACTCTAAACCTTAATCTGACCTTAACCCTAACCTGAAACCTAGCCCTAAACGTAGTCCTAATCCTCAGGTTTTACCTTCACATACCTTTTTTGTGATTTATTCCTTTCATTATGAAGTTATTCATTACCAAGCTTAACTCATTTCATGCAAGGTTAATCAAAATTTTAAAATACGTTTTTGAGTAAGAATTATAACCTGATTTGAATTGTAAAACATCTTACCCCGGGGCCTAATTCCAAATGCTTTCAGATGCACAGAGATGCCGGCTTTTGAAAAACACGTAGGTTAAATATCCTGAAGAAACTGCACATGATAAGTAATGACGGAAATTGTAGTGTGCAGTTTTCCAAAGAATTTCGATGTTCTTCGAAATTCAGATGAATTTTATAGGTAACCTAAGCAAGTATATACTATCTTCCAGGCATTAGATCACGCCTTACGTCTTTTCTTCATATTAATGTTATAGGAAGTGGATATTTTTGTATTTAATTTTTTTCCAATTCCCGAATAATTTTGAGCTCAATCTTTGGCTACATTTCTGTTTAAGGTTTCCCGTTTGTAGGTTATCTGCCTTTCATGGATGGAATATCACCTATTCCTGTTAGGCATTTAGAAGATAACATCTGATGTTCATATAAATTTAAAGTGGATATGAACTATAGCATCTACTCCATTAGATGCGTTTTAAAAAGTCATTGTACAGCATTAAAAAATAAACATTTAAAACTTTTAAAAACTAAAATCTAGCCCCTTTTTCAATGACGAAAGTTTGAATAAACATGCGCTTTGCTATTGCAGGAAAACAGAAAGTAATATGTCAGCCTGGTTTTCTATCACGTATTTTGGAATTGGTAGAAAACCAAAACTCTAAAACAAAAATGCAACCTTCTCAAGTAATCGTTGTTTATTGTGTAAGGTTTTTTCGGGAGATTGACAAAACGTTCATTTAAAAGCCGGCAACCAGGGACTATGCTTCAAGGTTATAAATATAAAAAGGCTTATTAGGGAATTCTTTCTAAAAATAATACACATTTTAAAAATTTTGGTTAAATTTGCATGAGATTGACCCTCGACTGTATAAATAAATGTTTAAAATATATCAATCAAAATTATCGAATATTTTTATGTGGAGAAAAATATTCCTAAACAATAAACCAGAACCGGGAGTTGGTTGTAGGCATTAAAAGCAAGCCACTGCGTTCTGTTTTCGGATAAAGTGAGGTAATAAATAACCAAACAGACGGATGCAAATGGGAGCGAGTGATCTTACGGCCGTTTCGGCTGTGTATTCTGTAGTGTCAGCTACCTAACCACGCGCAAAAAACCCACAAGGGAAAGTACACACAGTTTTCTGGGTGGCCCACATCTAGAGTATGGTGTGCTATGTAACTTCGGCCACCTTACTGCAGTTGCGTAGTCATTAACCATCCATTAAACATACCAGGAAGGGACGATAACGTTCGGTTGTATGGAGTGATAATAGATGCACTAATGATGTGCTACAGTGATTTCATCTACCAAAATGTCTCTTATTTTGTTAGGTGGTTTTGCAGCGAAGCAGCCTGTGGTCAACTAATCGACCATATCAGCACATATTTGAAGTCTTGCTGGTGAGTTTTTTATGCTAATGCACCCCGGAAAATATCACAAAACCCTTAAGTATGGCTTCCCCAAGCCCTTTGTTCTACTATACTGTGTGAGATCGCGGAAGCCCACTAAAATACAGACTACGAAATTGACATAAAATAATCCACCTATGGCTACTGTGAAACAGTTCAGAATTTCAGATAGTTGAAGAGAGTTTCTGAACCAATCATCCTTTTCACCATTGACCGCGTGTGCACTCCTGCTGGTGAAACAACCTGTGGTCAAGTGTCCAGCACCACAGCCAGAAAGAGTAAGTAATAGGCTTCAGGTACGGTATCTAGACATAAGCTTGACCGTTGACAAGATAAAATTGTCATATTGCAGCCGATTGATATTTACCCCAATAAAAACTAAAAACTTATAACTGCCTATCAATTGAATATTTAACATATGGACAACACCTGAGGAGGCTTAATCATGGTCAGCTTAACGACCTTCAGATAATCACAATAATGCAATGCTAAAAGTGTCCTGACGTCTGTAACTTGATTAATTTGGAAGTCATAAAAATGTAGGATATTGTAATGCACATCCAGAGTCAGTCTGAAGCTTTTTAATTCACAGATCAGTCAGGGACAGCTTTATATCTCACATCCCAAAAGAACACCTTTAAAGTCGGTCTCAAGAAAAGTTAACCAAAATTCTGAAATTCGTCTTGCGTCAAGAACGCAATATGCGATCTAACTCGGGGAACAAAGGATAGGTTAACCTGTAATATGGGACCATACTACACCTCAACTTAACTCTAACCCGATACAGTGTGTTCGTTAGGGTATGCATTCACTGCCGGGTTAGTCGGGTCAAACAATATTCAATTGGCCATAAGAGAACTGAATTACCAGGTTAAGTGGCAAATTTTTAAGCGGCGACTATTAGGACGCAGCAGTAGTTTTAGAATGTATCATTTTACTGTGGTAATGAAAGATCGCGCAGGGCTGGTCTAATTATTCCTCCTGTCGAGGGTCCGTTAAATAGTGTGTCAGGTCAGCTAGGAATGACATCATTCATAGCGGTTGGCATGACGTAAAGATACCAGTTATCGCACGCCACGCACATGACAAGGCGACAAATTATTGTGCGACTCTACTAACCTGGCAAAGAATTCAAACCTCAACGAACACAAATGGATAAGGTTATTGTTAGATTGGTGCTCTTCTTTCCACCATAAAACCCAGATTAACTTTGAACCAACGTTACTCGCTGTCCTATCCTTTATAACCTGTGCCGGGTCGCATATTTGTATTCTTGCCCATTTTCTTTTTGAAAGTATCTGTGTTTGGTATAAAGATTACAAGGCAGTATACTTCCAAGCTTTAAAATGCATGTCTCATTTGCCGTCTGAAAAGACCACACAGTAAGGCATTACCTCCTAAAGGTATTATTTTTCTGTGGACTTTCCATGCATTTATAAATTTAAAATATATTGCTAAAAATATTCTCGCTTGTACCCATTTCGTATCAGACCATGTTTTTTTTCAAATTTTATACTTAAAGAAGACATTTTTAGAATTCGAAAGTTTTTAATTTCCAAGTAATTTTTAGCCTGACCTGCCGTTGATTTTGCGTCTAGGGTTAAGATCAGAAAACTATATTCTTCACATATAAGGAAAAGCGTACATCCTATATGCTATTAATCGAATGTCATTGAATTTTCCCATTGATGTTGTATACTACATAAGGAACGTTAGAAAATGAACATTTACGACGGTATTTGAATGAAAGTTGCACAGTCTTTAACAATCTCCTACTTAAATGTTTTAAGGGTGAAAAGATATGCTCACCCGAAATATAAATGCAAAGACGTGAATAGCAAGTAAAAGTGTATGAAAATAACATTTTGTGCAAAGGTTCTATAAAAATATATTTGGTTTTTGTAAGGTTATCGAAGATTATTATTGAAAATTCCTTTTCTTAGTCATTTTTGCCAAGTATGGGTGTTTGCAAGTGGAAGAAAACAAGTGTATAGCTGAGCATTATGCTACAACATCAGCAGCATATCCAACCAACTTCCGTATCCTTTCTATATTGAAAAACACATTTCAGAATATCGGGTAAAATTTCACGTGATTAGGCATCGATTGTACATTCACTGCGTAATCAACAGCATTTGCACAATATGTTTAACAGAATACATATTCAAAAAGTTTAACAAAAACCGTATCTTCTTTGAATTTGGTGATGGTTGTGAAATCCTCTTTCGGTTTCATATTGGATAAGACAAAAGTGTTCTCTGAAACAAAGATAATATTTAAAAAATCCACAGTGATCCTCGAGATTTTAAAAAATGCGTAACGTAGTGAACGAAGCGTCGAATCAGCAGGAATAAGGAATAAGCAAACTTCTTTAATAGCACTACCCTTCAAAATTGAATAAATTTTCTTTCCGAAAACTTACGGGCTCGTGAAATTCCCGCGCATTGTTCTGTGAAATATATCGTCACAACTTCAGAACATTTAAGTTGAATTCGATTCGAGTAATGAACTCCGATGCCACGCGATCGTTCTCGTCATTATTTGCGCAGCAAATTTAACAACGTATTCTCGCACAGTCCAATTTGTGCGCAGCATTATCAACGGCTATTACTCACTGAAAAAACCCCTTTCAGACTATATGTTAGAATTTTCTCTTAACTGAATACTGGAGGCTGAGAAACCATAGAGTTTAAAAAGAATGAAGAAAATGTCGGAACATCACACAGTCAGCATCAACACTTGGTGTTCGCTAATCGTGGAAAATAGGTTAATAAGGCGCATCTTATTTGCTAGCCATATACTTCGACGATGGCATGCTCGTCAATGCAGAGTAGGCTTAGGAGCAAAATGGCACTGCCAATGAGGACAACACGGTGAAAGCCATACCAACATGACTTATCACTTCTGTGCTCGTAGGACAAATGGGCTTCCATGTTTTGCTTTTTAAAATCGAGCAAGTACGTTGGCTGCTAAAATCATGCTTACCAGGGTATTTTATAAATGTATTAAGTCTTCTCAAATGGTCCTTTTTTCCTGATATACAAAACCCACCGTGGTGGTTCACTTCATCGTACACAGGGCAAGGGATTCTGAATTCGACACACCATTTGAATTTGTGCAAGATGTCATGCGTGGTAAGATTTATGCTATCCAATGGATACCTGGTTAACTGGGAACGTGATGATATCAAACCTAATTGTTAGCCCTCACCTCAATGGATAAATAAAGTCAACTAAAATGTAATTTCCTAAATACCTTGTTCGCATATTCTGCTCAAGCAACGTGATCGGTGCAAGCTGGAGAATACGAGGCATTTTAGCGCAAACCTATCTGTACACATATACTGGAGCACTGTTACAGCGTTAGCATATTTGGTAATTAATCTTTATAAATTTTAGAACACACTTGCATTTGTAGTTTTGCTACTTAAACTATGAGGGAAGTTTCTTGGGATGAAGGTTTCTTGTATCCATTCACAATAACATCGACATTTTATTCTCTTAAATATACTTTAACACTATTTATAATGCCTGCGTTCATTTTATCTTAACAACTGATATATGTGTTTATCCTTGTAATGTATTTAGCATTGCATTCTGATCATTTTAAAAAAGGTTTTTATGTTGAAAAAAGGGTGTTTTCCTAGAAAACCTCACTTTTAGAATAACGTTTTACTATTGGGGTAAAATCAGCATCAAAGTCTAAAACGTGGATACGTAGAAAGTTCATTTTTAGCTCTCTTGGGGACTGTATTTTACAAATATTTTGACAAATGGCTAATTTCAAGTGAGCATCATGCAATGCTGGTACGTTTGTTTTTCGTTACGAGTTACGCCCATGTTGTCGGGAAGTTCCACTTTGCTTCAAATTTTCGCAAATATCAATTACGATGAAAATTTAGTTGTTGCAAATCAAAATTGTTCACCAGTCGTTTCAATTAACATCTACCACGAAACAATGACCATCTTAATAGTTTCCGTTGTCAGTCAAGGCGAACGTTTAGTTTTAGATATAATTTATGCTACAACTATCTTCAACTACATACAAGTAAAGTATGTACTAATGAATGTTTAAGTGGCTGCATCCACCGAAATATACATGAAGCATGATCACTTGATTTTCAAACGGGAGCTTGACCTAAAATGATTTAACAAAATATTGTATCATATTTACTAAAAATATATTTTGGGTGACGAAAGTTGGTTAGTTTTGAGGTTGGCTAACATCCAAATATCTAATGGGGGACAAAAGCATACATACAGTTTATGCACCAAACGAGCAAACCTGACTAACTGAAATAAGCAGGCCTGTAAATATCACAGAAATATTAACAGCCCAACGATAGGTGTATTATTTTATAAAAAGGCATGGCGTTTATATAGTATTTTGCCAGAAAATCTTTCATGACGGTCTGGTAAACAAACACAAATTTTTAATTATTAATAGTCGGGTTAATACACGTATTCAAGGTGTGTACTGCGGCATTACTTGAATTAATTGCATGAATTTGACCAAGTAAAGGTTAATTTAGCTTTTTTGATTAAGGGAAGGGTAAATGACGACGGTGATCGTTAATAATATCAATTGGTATTATATCTTTAGTTATGTGAAATTCAATGATATGCAAAGTTAAATGCGTTGCATTCTGCCAGATGTTTTATAAAAGAGACGCTGTTATCTATTGTGCAGTGTGGAGTAATAATACAAAAACCTGTTTTGACGAGGCAGTGGGATTTTATCCATAGTTCTATCAAGTTGTAATAAGGCTACTTCAAGGGCTTTGCAAATTAGAAAAACTTGGTTATGTAAGACCATTTATAATGCTGCCAGAGTGACTATCTCAAAATGCAATCAATAAGGACATACACACCGGCAGTAAAAACGGCGAAACGACGCACATTCTTTTATATTGTCTTAGAGGTGGTCGTATCACTTCCTTCAGCAATCTCTGGTCCCACTGTTTTGTTAGTTAATTCACCGGTCACCGGCCAGGAGTGATTACATACTTCAGAATTTGGCCATATTTCACTTTTGTATGTTGATCGTCTCTCGAAATAGATAACTAAGGTTTATGAAGATGTCACTTAACCTACCGATTGCACCTCTTGGATATGGTTTCTCGTGTATTCCTCAACAGAGTTGGTAGAAGGTTAGCAATCTAACATCCACAGACTTGAAAAAATATATTTTCTGTCAGAATTAATTTTGCATATTGTGTTAAGTAAGGCTTGTGCAGCGCAATTAATCCAGTCATCAGTGTATCTCTACTCTCTACTTGGTTTCGGTATGATCACATGCAGGTACTTTTGTGCTCCTTATTTACTTTTTGTTATTTACATTTGAAATTTAGAATTCGACACAAAAACTATCACGAGACACGGTAATCGGAGCCTTGTAATGCAAATGGCCTTGTGAAGGATGTCTATTTCCGCGTCCCAACCCAAAACGTTACACTTAACTTCACTCTAAACTCTACTGTAGCCATAACTCTAGCCCAAATCTCACTATATTTTGGTGGAGGGCCCGTGTATTATGGGGATTCCTATATCTCGTGTTTTATTCTCAAAAATAAATGTGTCAATATTAATTAAGGCGGAATTATGTTTTATACAAATATGTACGTATTAGTGATCGATATGACCACCGTTTCGTCTAGAAACATTTATGCCTAAATTAGATTGTGAACTCGATGGAAATCGGGTAAAAACTGATTACGGGCGTTTAATAAAATCCGTATTCCTAGATAAACATGCGTCAGTTAAATAGCTGATTGCAGCACCTACCACTGGCAACGTTTCTGTCATAGCAGTTTCTTTACTAACAGAAGAGACTCATTGGATAGTCACAAAATGTATTTTACCAATATGCGGTAGGATAAACTAGCTATGCTTGCATAGTTGGTTTTACTGACAGAGGAGATTGCAACTTCTTTCTCAGTCTGCTTATCTTTCCATTTTACAAAGTAGTTTAACTGCATTTTTAGCATACAATAAATTATGAAAACTGCAATTTAAGGATGATGCTGAGAACGTATGTGAATTTACGACTAAGGTTTATTAAATTGTCCAAATAATCATATAGCTTCCAAATATTCGTCCGGGATCAAGCTTAAAATACACCAAGCACATAAGAAGAAAGTCTGCGAATGACCAATTAATGTTTCAGGTTAGCTTATTATTTATAATCCATGACCCAGAAAAGGTTACTTTCAATTTCAGGCGCGTTAACATCTAGCGTAAAGGGCATCCTTTCTGGTCTTAAGTGCATTTTTAGTAGTTTGTTTTAAAACCCATACCTTAGCCAATCAAAACGTGGCCTAAAATTCATCAATTTGCATTTAAAACCCTCTTAACTCTCGACCATAATTAATCACAGGCAAAGAACGAAGGCGCCTATAAATGCCGATCTGGCTAGTGACTGGAATACATGAAGTTCTCTAAAACCCATTTGTCACTGCTGTATGTGTTTAGTGGCTTGGGCTCAAAAGCAAGTTTTGATGGCCGCGCGTCCTCCCAGGAAAAACAACCAATTTACAAAGACACTGAAATTCCAAAAAAGTGCCGATTACAGTCGCTCTCAAGTACTTAACTTGAATTAATTGGGCGCTTGCACTAAAAGTCAACATTTAGTTGCTCCCGTTGGCCACCAAAATCGGATTAATAACCGCATTAAGGAAAACATCGATGAGAGTTTTTCATTCAGATGGTCTTTTACTCTTAACTAATTCATCTGGACATGATGTTTGGCTTTTCGAAGAGTCTTTTCTTCCGCAGCATGCTTTTAATCAGTGCAGCTACTGCAAGGCACGGATGATGAAAGAGACTAAGTCAAAATTTAAAAAAACTTTATTGATAAATGTTGAAGCCAGTTGGTTCAAAGTAAGTGCTGAATATGTAGTTATTTTGTTTTTGACAGCTAGATAAATAACACGTCTTTCGATGTCCACTGTATTAAAAAAATATCCAATCCATTTAAGTCTAGAAAAACAGAATAAACCTTAAATACCACTAGATTAGTGGTTTTTAATCCAGCTGTAAGCCACTAGTGGAGCTTGGATATTTCCATTTTTAATAAAATTTGAATAGAATGAACGTTATTCGATGTAATTAAATTTTAAATATATGAAAAAATGCTGGAGGGAATAAGCTCCCTGGTGGCTGCATGCCCTATGTTTTATAAATCGTACCTACCATGGGGATTTTATACACATCTCACTCTTCATGTCTTTCTGGAGGATAGTTATTAAAAGTATTTTAATATTAAGTTGGTCACCCCAAAACTATAACTCGCTATAAAAAGACGTGTACATCTGCTAGAAATGATGTACTTGGGTACTTTCTATATCTTTTAATGAAAATGTGGTTTTTTACTTTTTTTACCTGCGTATTGACTTTTATCCTACAATACAGAGATTAAAACGTGATTATAGCAATTCAGAGTGTTGAAAACTCTATTTACTGGATCACAGTCTAGCCATCTCTTATCTTTCATTTACTTATTTCACTTTATGAAAGATTATTTTTTACGATTTGAAATAATCAGAGATCTTTACAAGTGCAGACCTTCGTAATAACTTCAAAAGTTTACATCGAGCAATGAAGAGACATAATTAAAATTCTGCACCTTACTTGATAGAATATTACTTTTTTTGAAGACAAGCAATTCCAGTAGAAAAAATTGTCAAATGGAGTGTATGTTTTGAAAATAAATTTTCAAAGGGTTTTTATAAAAAAGAAATATATCAAGAGTCATGTGCCACGTGTGTCCGACCATTTGAAGTGACACTTCATTTTACATGAAATAGTATAATTTGCCTAGTATCACACATATATGCACTGCAATAGTCCTTGATGGTCATTTGCCAGTGATAGACAGGAAAGAATATGCTCCTTTAGGCAGGCAACCCAGTAAGTCAAAATAATTAGTAGTTGACCAGCCTTGGGGTTTTATCCAACTTTGCATCGAATGGCGTGCACTGTGATTAACTTATTTGCGTGCTGTCTATCTTGCCCAGGATATCAGAAAAATAGCATAGATTCACATATCCAGGAAAGCCGCGGCTTTATGATTATTAACACTGCGCGGGTTTTATCGGCAAACCTCCACGTCCCAAAGAGTTCCCGTTAGTCTGTTGATACTGTATTGAGATAATGGTCAGGCTATGTTTACATGAAAATGGGAAAACACCGAATTTTCCCAACGTTTTGGGTTATTGAGCTGACTTCCTTTATAAAAGATACATATTTTAACGCATTCTTAATTCTAAGTATAGAACGCGTTTTAAAGAACGAAAGTTGGGATGATAGGCCTTTGAAGGGTAAGTGCGCAATGCCCTCGCTTGCATGGCTGATTTTGTCTCTTGCTTACAATCACGGAGATCCAAATTAAATTAATTTCTAAAGATAAAGATATTTAAACGAATTAAATGAATGGCAAAAGATTGCCTCATTTAACCAAATTCTCAGACATGATTATTGTGGATGTAATAACTCTGATCTGCCTGAGACAAAGCGTGCGTTCACTTTCATCAAATCGAAAAACTATTACCTCATAAAAACCGATTGTTAAAGTGCCTGTAATTACCAAGCAATATCAATATTTGCTGATCGTCTTCAAAAAAATTAAAGGAACGTTGGAATTGCCATTTATGCAATAAATGTGGTCATCAGACATTCAAACGCAAGTGCACAATCCTAAGATCTATGTTTTGAACTTAGTTAATTTTTCATGAAATAATTACGCCAGCGGAGTTCCAATTAAACATGGAGTAGATTTATAATTCCATAAAATTTGAGCCGAAATTCTGAAATGTGTTTTCGTATCTTGAAGATAACATAAACGATCATGGTATTTATTATCATACAGCACACCAGTGTATTTCATGCGTTGCAAGGTGCTGTATTTTGAGTTAACGTATTTCCAGCCACCTGTTACAAGCATCCTCTTAAACATCAACATGTATGTAGCATGAGTTTTTCTTGTCGTTCTCTCATGGCCTTTATCAATTTGCATACTAAATTAAGGATTATCCTTCGGGTTTTCGAATCTTTGTTTCAATTTTCAGATCATTTAACTGGCATCCGGGGTTTCAAAACTACTAGCTGCATGAATTCCAGCTAAGTATAATCATTTATTAATCTACGCTGTTAGTAAGAATTTCCAAAATTATCGGAAACCTTTTTGCAATGTGTGTCGGCAATATTTTACTCTTTATAAGCAACATTCTGTAATTGACGAATAAAAAGCTTTATGAATAGAAATTTCAAGGTTCTAAATAATCATAAAATAAAAAAAGTTTTGAAACCAAAAAGTATCCTCTCTTCAATCGTAACGTTTTAAGAAGACGTAAGTTGCTATCAAATGAGGATTCTAAAAATTATTGTTCTTCATTTTTTCAAGGAAATATTTTTGAATTTTACAGTAATAAAAATAAAGGAAAGGAGTTCATACTACCTAAGTAGTCATTTTTACCGTTTGGAGTGTATGCAGGGGGATGGTAGAATGTTCATTCAAAACCCGGCATTCTTATGTGTCAGAAATAACCTGGAATTATGCTGCACGATAAATAAACTTACAACCGTATTTAGGAAATCTTTTCAAAAGGAAAACACCATTCAAACCTTTACAAGAAAGGGTTTGCCTTTCGTCTTAACTCGAAAATGATAATTTCGCTTTAACAGGCCACTTTAAATGACTGGTAGAAAAGTTAAAATCAGGTGGACTGAGCTCCTTTGAAGTTAAAATCCAGTGAAAGTGCAGACCATCCTTCCCGATAATCTGGAACGGTACAATTACAATTATTCTTCAGTACTTCTTGACAAAATTCTCGAAGAGTTACTATCTCTTAGTTCTCTATTTTGCTTTGCTCGACGGAGGCAGACGAAACTATAGCTCGAAATGCAGTTCGAAAGTCTCTTAATTCAGAATGCCGATCTAAAAAAATCTGAACCTATAGAAGTTGATTTTCTTAAATCGCGTCAGGCAAACTGCTATCAAAAGTATTAACGAAAGGCTCCAATGAACAATGGTCTGCTGACAAGGGCCAATCTCGTTAGTCTCAGAGACCTTCGTCAAAATGAAAACGTCCTGCTTGCCAGACCGGACAAGGGCGCAGGAAAAGTACTGATGGATAGTAAGGATAAGGTGATGAAACTGGAGTACATCGTATCGGATCGTACGAAGTTCTTGAAATCCAAGAAAGATAGGGTTTGGACCAAGATCGTTGAAAATCAGTTGGCAAAAATGCACAAAATATTCGCGAAGATTTTGAAGGACTAAGAGCCGTGGGTAGGATGATAGCCAGAATATACGGCCTTTCAAAAATCCACAAACAAGGGCTAACCCTTCGTCCATTCCTGCGTGTGAGAAACTGACCTTACCACGCCATTATAAAAAGGTCGGTAAAAAAAAGTAAAACCGCTGCAAAGTTTTCTGTCTCCGTGAAGTTGAAAAGGCACCTTTGACATTTTTCAAGGCTAGCAAGAAAGCAAACGTTGCCGAACGGAATTCGCTCTCGGACAAACGAGTCTCAATGATACTATCAATATCCTTAATTCCTATTCTCTGTAAATGGACGACATCTTTTGTAAGACAAGTCCTACCACCGATATCGATGGCCTAGTTTAAAAGTTTAACAATAAACTGAGGCAAAAAATGAAATCATGTTTCTTGATATGCTCCTTTACAGATAAGTAGATGGTTCTATTCAAAGCAAGATATTCCAAAACAAAACCTGGACGGGACAATACGCTAATTTTCACAGTCCTTTCTCCCCTGATCTAAAAGGAAATTTTCTCTTTTGAAACAACGTTCCAGCAGCTGCAGAATGCACTATAAACACGGTTGCCCAGAGAGCTTCCTCCTCTGAACCGGTAAAGAGCGTGCCACAAAGTCTGCCGGTGCAACTGCAGAAAATAAAGACTTATTTTTAAGACTGCCTTTTCTAGTAGATGCAGGAAGCGAATTATAACGAGGACCTATAAGGACGGCTATCACGAGTGTTTTCCCGGCGGCAAACGTGAACATATTCTTCGAAAACTCTCCCCTTCTACGTTGAAGGGGGGGGTAAATATCGACTGGTAGTGCAGGTTACATTAACGTGTATTTACGTGTTTACCTGCTCCTGTGTGGCAGGAACATTAGCCGAACAAAGAGGTGCCTGGATCATATTGATTTCACTTGCGAGAACCGAACTTGAAATTGATTGATTTCCCCTTTAGCTGATCAGGCAGGTATGTTTGATTAGCTCAAGGGGAAATCAATCAATTTCAAGTTCGGTTCTCGCAGGTCTAATCGGTATGAAACATCACGTTGACGCCAATTACACCTCCACAATTATCTACCGGGCACCAGCACACTACTTCAAAGGCCTACGCAAACTGGTGCTCTCAATAGCCGAGGCAGTGGCGATTCGCTTAGTTAACCCAGCGTTCTGTTGTCAGAAGGAGTTGATCAGGCAATTTGTCTCCCCTGGCCACCTCCAGCTGATACTCGCACGCCGCCCCAACCCCGTCTTGAAAACAGTCACACGCACGGTGCGCGCTTGACGTACAAACTTCGCCCACCCTGAAACCCTCCCGTACCAGAACTCCCGTCCTCAAGAGGCCGACTCCGTCATGCAGGTGGAGTATATCCTACCATCCCCCCCGCCCCTAAGAAACATGTAAACCCTGCGCACAACTCTCAAATTCATTTCCCATGCCATTGTAATGGCGTGTCGATGAATGACTGAAAATGTATGTTAGCTAAGCTGAGTTTTCAATCGTAACATATGCATTTTCGTAAAATAAAAAAACAATTTTATAATTTCAGCTATCCTTTCATGACATAACAAACCTACTGCATATGCTCAAACTTTTCGGGCGTATTCAAGGTCACAGTGAACAATAGATATTCTACGAAAACCTCATTTAACAAGCAAGGTCAGGTGAAACGCTAAAGGCATCCTAAAACGTTCATTAGTGTCTTTCATAACGAGTTAACCCAAACTGGACACATAGAGACTCATTTGCTCCAAATGGGTAGCACTGTTCATGGACAGACAAGCAACTGTCAGGCCGAACATGCCCAAGCTATTATAGTATAGGTGTAGACGAGAGGGACTGGAGGGTAGATTGATTAGGCACTGCTTCATGCTAATTCTCCTTTCATTCAGCCTACTTTAACCGTAAACATCAGGTGAAACGAAAAATAGAAAAATGCCACGCAAACTATGTAAGTGGTCAACAAACAAGCGTTCTCAGATGGGACATAAGCATAAGTCAGAATGAAATTCAGGTGCTGTCATATGAAACGCTAATCAAAATTCTGAAATTTACTTTCAATTAAAAGAGATGATTTAAATAAATTTGTGACATTTAGTATCCTACAACATAATCCTTAGATATTTCAATTACGCCAGGATGTTGGTATTTGAGTGAGCTTATTGCTGATAGAAGTGCCAATTAGTGTTATATGAAGTAATTAAGAAGTACACGCGTTCTAGTCCTAGCGATCGCGTTTACTTCTTCTCAATGAGATTATTTTTAGCTGATTGTAAAAGTTGCGCTCGGTTAAATCTTACTGCCTTCCTAGTATAAATGTTTTCGATTAATTTTCAATGATCTTATATATTTATAGTTTACGAAAGCATGAATACAATCTTCTTTCTTAGACTCATTTTGTGGCCTTAAATGTATACTTGAAGAAATGGCATCTTTCAATTTAAACAAAATGTCTACTTATGCGATTCTTCAAGACAAAAAAATATCAATTCATAAAGATTCACATAAATGTGTTTAATAATTTTGTTTTTGAAATACACAATATTGTCAACATTTATTACACAATTTTATGAGTCCTAGATGACATGTTTTTAATAAAATATAAAAATTCATAATTTGCATTACACAGAAAGTATTCCGAATGTAGTTTGGTAACTTGAAACGCCTGTGCAAATACAGATCTTGTTCAAAATTATTCAGGATATGATAACGTTCTGTTAAACCAAAGCGTCTTTTATCTTTTAAAACATTTTGAATAAGTACAGCAACAATCAATGAGAAAATTTCATACTTCGTTAGCAGACATTTTTATCAAATGCAGGTTTTGCAGGTGGCCAAAACGTTTACGTTTCATGAGTTGGCACACCTAATGGTTATTATGTTTAGCTTATGGTCATGTCGAGTGAGAATGCTGACGTAGATATTACATCAAGATTAGCCGAAGGATATGCTAAGGGTTGACAGCTAGGTACCGATATCTATGAAATTAGCAAAAATGTTCCCTGTGGGGTTTGTCCATCAGCATTTGGTCACTAGGCCGATACGTCGGGACATACATTATATGGGATGGTGAATTTTGTGTACAAGCCTTGCGCTCTTCTGTACTGATAGCTTAATTAAATAATTGGCAAAGCCTAAGGCAAGAAAACTAACAGAAAGTCAGCATAGACTCTTGAAAAACGTTATGTATCATACCATTTTGTAATATGTACACATGTTAATAGGCTTCGGCATGCAGGAAATGCGCATCGATATAAAGTGCGGGACATTTTGCCACTATTGAAGCCGCCCGCTCACTCGATTTGTTGGCTAATGCATCAAACTATTTTGGACCAGCCGGATGCTTGATACGACTTTGAAAGTAGGGGAAATTTAATATAATAAACGGATTCCTGGAAAATTTTCGGAAGTCAGTCACGTAAAAGAGACTTTCAAGATTCCATGGAAACGTATTCTGGTGACTTTGACGAATAAGTTCCCCATATGAACCTTGTGATCCCATGGTAATGTAAACTACGTAAGCAGTTATTTTAACCGAATGATAGTTTTGCAGGCGGCCGAAAATACGTTTCTTCAAAAGCCAACATTCGAATTTAACATAAATACAGTGGAAGTCTACTGTAAGGTAAACAATATCACAAACTTGCTAAAGTACTCATTTCTAACCGAAAACACATTAACAAATTTCCGTTAACATTTACTGTACAGGAAAATCTATCCTAATTTTAAAACCTGCTCAGAATTTAGTTTAACCTACGGTGCGTGTAAATTAGTAAAATAAAGGTCAGAGTTATTTCACCTTCCAAAACTCATACGTTATAACCTGATTGTCATCTGGGAGCAGAAAGAAAAGCAAGTACTCATCCACAACGTAGATGGTACACAGATAGGTTTTATCAGATACGTCAAAAGCACCTATCCAAACAGTCGTGTCTGCTTTGCGCATGCAGTATTAATTCATATACCAAAGTAGCAAAATTGGCGATCGAAGACATAAGAATGAGTAATTTTATGAAACGTCCTCGCTGTCTAGGATACTAACCAAAAGTCATCGATAGAAATAACATTTGTGAAAAAAACGGTTTCTATTTTAATGAAAAAATTGAAAGCGGTGCTGAAAGCGATATCCCATCGTACAAAACGCACATTTTGTTGTGAGTAAGAGCACAAAGTTCACACCGCAAAGGTTTTAATTAACTGACTATAAATAATTTGTCGCAATGAAAAACATTTGTTCGCGCAAGAAACAGAGCGAATGATAGCACATGCATAACCGTCAAAAACCTAACCAGCACTTTGCCAAAAAAACCTCCAAAACGGATCAAATAAAGAGCATGCCAGCGAGTAAACTACTTTTGGTTTACCGACATTTTTCTCAATGAATCACAGTGATACATATTATTCTGTCTGAGTTTGGTTGAGGAAGTCAGTTTCATTAGTGTTTTCATATAATCGCGTGTACAGAGATTAATCAGTAACTAAAACATTTGCGCAAAAATACAATCTACCTATCATTTCCCTTTAATTGTTAAAATTCTTTCTTTACAACATCGCTAGATGTGTTATGGGGAAGCTCAAATCCATTGAGTTGCACAGCTTATTTTGGCCGTTGGTGATAAATTATGATTATTACAGTCCTAAGTGAAGAAAACTTTGGCATTATATGTACATTGGAAGCCTCAAAACATAACCTGATACCTGTGTTCTGAAATAGTTTATTCCATTTTTCTGCGACAGCCATGTGGATCGTAGTCGTAGGTGCACCAAAACGCAAGACTCATTGGCATTGCAGTTCAAAATATGGGACTGCAAAAAATATGCTCCTAGTCGAATTAAAAAACTGTCACAGAAGTATTTCTCTCAGAGGTGTTTTTAATGTTTATTTAGCAGAAAAATACTGGCTTGCTCGTTTATTCAAAGTTAAAAGCATAAAAAGCATTCAAAATGGTACTAGCGCATGACATTCGTTTTAAAAGAATACTTTCAGGCTGAGGACAATAAACGTAATTTTAAATTCATTTAAGCAATAGTTTTATTACCTTCGCTCAATTCTATTCCAAATTTCATGTTAGACGTATATTACAGTATTTATATAAATAAGTAAACATAAAATGTGGTAAAACTTTGGTTTTTACTTACATACAACTGAAATTAAAGTGCATTAAAATCTCAGTGTACACGTAAAATCAAAACTGTAGTGTGATGGAAAAAAATTTTACACCTTAAATCTTATAGTTGCGTAAAACGTACGACAGCGAGGAGGCACAAATATGCTCGCGCCCTTACTACCGGTAATATGGCGCGAAATTTCATGTTTTTACTCAGCAAGCTTTTTAATTGAAAAGCTTATTGGTTGTCAAATGACGTTATTATTTACATGTACCTTCGGATGAAATCTCTGAACAAGAAATCCAGTTTCAATATATTAAGTATTAACATCCGCAAAAAAGACTTCTGGATACAAAGAAAGGTTGAGCTCCAAGGTGAAAAATAAATTTCATTAAAAAGCTTTGTGGGTTATTCTCTGCGAGCAACTGTTGTTTGGTAACGTACGAAGATATTACACGAATGTTCAAAGTAATCCGGACTGAGTGTCTGAAGTAAAGTTGCGGCATTTTAATCATAAGGATGACATCTTTTATATGAATATTGCGTGGTTATGTCTAACAGATAAATATCTCCCTTGTAAATACAGTTAAGTTGTCTTTGGAACATCTAGGCCCTCTCCATCGGGTTAGATATTTATGCATGTATGCTGAAATTTAATTCGGGATAACTGTATAAGATTAACAGCCAGGGACAAACGTTGATGGTGTTCGTTCATCTAACAATTGAGAATTTGCATTCGGAGTCCTAAATGACAGCAGAATATGACAGTAATGTAATGGAATTGATAAGTTCTTTATTGCCTTTTAGTACGCTAAAAATGGAAACTACGTTTCTGACTTGCCTTACAAAGCATACGCAAGTATGCCTTACCATTCAAAAAACTATCGTTAATAGGAATGAATTCAGTGAGCAACATTTTTTGGTCGACTGCATGAATGTGCTCACATGCTTCACGCTCAACGTTGCTGACCTATTGCAACGATTGTCTTTTGATATTTAGCATTTTAAACCCTAAACGTTTTAATTATTTGAATTTTTTCCTACCTAACCGTTGATTTTGTTCGATTTTCATAGTTGTCTTCTTTCATCATCATTTGTTCAACTTTACTAGTTTCATAAGCAAACTCTTGTTTTACGAACAACACCCTTGGTGCTTGCATCCTTCCCGATTACATTGTAAAATAATCTTAGTGCAGATGACAGCTTTGTAAGCTATCTCATCAAAGTAAGCCGAAAAAACGAAGCAAAATAAACAAGCAAACTCTGTTGTTATGAATTTGGAAATTAAAAATAATCTAGAATGCTTACTGTCGAGAAAGTGGATCAAAATTTCTTACTTGTTACCTTTAATTATTATAAAGATTTTTCGCAGATTCTAGAAATATGTTCGTTAAAACCGAAAACGAAGTCAATAAATTAATTCACAATGTTTCCTTTGAAAAACACTCCGTAAATTCTTTCAGATGCTCCCAGCAGGAAAAAAAATCGAAAGGCGTCTAACTTTCATTATCTTTGTGAAGTGGTTTATATTGTGGTTCGTAATGGTTCATCTTGCTGTTCGTGCGAATAAATTCTCACTTTGCCAGTCTAATCTTTATAATTATACTCGAACCTAAAAAGCAAAGCTCTTTCTTTCTTCCAATGTGAAAGTCTTACTTTTATATTAGGCTAGATTAAAACCGCCAATATGGCATGCAACCCAGCGATTTTATTTTTCAAGTCACATCCGAAGTAAATGTTGAAATAATAAGATTCTATGTCGTTAGTGCATGTAGAAATAAGCACCATTCTGTTATTCAGCACGAACCTATGCAAAGTAGCAATGACATTGTTGAGAGGATTATTATGTGACCTTGAGGTACCGAGTTCTGTCCCCATAGGCCATATAAAATCCTTTTCACTGAATATGCATTTGCAAGCACCTCTGAAAGCTTATCTTAGGCTAATTAAGAATCCTTTTTAATGCACAAAACAGTCTATTTGAAGAACAAAATTGAAAAATGTAAATAAAGAATTGCCAAGTCATATATCAGCAGCATTTATTTGTCCAAATTCAGAATCCAAATATGACAATGTCTTAAAATCTTAAAAATGCCATGCCATTGAAAAGGGTTCAGTTTCGCGAATATATTCAATCGCAGATTCTAGCACGCACTCTGTAAGGTTAAATATATCTTGTCCAGTAGTCAAGGTCAGCAGGAATCACTAAAGCATTGTTTGGATGATTGAAACGATATGGTTTCCGAAACGTAAGTCCAGATATAGTCCAGTCCATGAACTTATCCCTTCGTTTCTTCTTCTTCAAGGGATGATAAAAACTGATATATCAAGAAGTGGAATCTTCACGCATATAAAGGGTAAATCTGCAGATGAAGTGGGTACCAGACGCGAAAATTCTCGAAATACATTTATTTTGTTCCCAAGGAATTTTGATTTATTCTAATTAAATATGAAATGAAAAATAACCCATATTGGGGTAAATAAATACATGTATTTCTAACATACTCAGTGCTCTTATCTAGTTAACAACTTTAAAATGTTAACATTTTGCAATGCTGTTCTCCATACGCATGAGAAACTATTTGGCGAATAAAGTGACAAAACAGGAAATAATCTGTTTTTCTAGGGTACAAGAGGGACAACTACAAACAAGGAACTCTCTTCATAATTGTGGGCATTGCATAAAATGAACGTAGAATCTTTATTAAATAAACAAAATTATAAAATCTTGTGAGTTATCCCTCCAGCCACTTGATATAGGGAAGCATATTTCCCAATTGCACGGTCTGCGGATAGCCTTATCGTTCACTTTGTGGAGGGCAATGAAATATTTACATCCGTTTTAAAGGTAATCTTGCGCTAAATTACAAGCGGTTGGCGTTTGTTTTAAACGAAACCCTCTAGGAGTTGGCTGAAGGGAACTAGGGATAAAAATTATACAATCCCAGGTCTTAACATGTGCGCTGTGTAGGCAACGGGATGATGACAATTTCTACTTACGTAAAAGCTCATTTTACAGTTTCCTGGTTATTTCGAGTAATATTTCTTAGTGCAAAATGCAAGGTTATTCACTGCAAAAGACCACAATGCACATTAATGCACTAAAATTGGACTGATACCCTTGATTAATTTTATTTATCAAAAGTTATCAGCTGCTTCCTGTCACCTCCTATTATCAATAACATGAAATTTGTAATCAACAGGTAAAAGTTGTTCGTTAATTTAATACGAAAATAGTAAATTCATATTTGAGAACACACAGGTCTTTTCATGAAAAATGTCACTCAAAATGCGTTTAGTAGAAGAATAAAGCATGCAAAGAAGATTACAACTCAAGAGACTATGGTTACCAATGCAAGGTCATATTAATTGCACATATCACTATATATGAAAGTAAATTGTTATTAGAGCATTATACAAGTTATTAGTGTATAATCACGGACTCGGAGTTCTTTTCATGGGTCAGAAGAGTGCCTAGAATCAAAGAGATATTTATTTCTGAAAGAATGGGTTATTTTGAGTTCTGACTATAAAAACCTTTTGGGAATTTTTCAAATAACCTAGCCCTCAGGGTACTTTCACCTTTACGCAATGAACGTGCAGTCACACATGAAATTACTACGACGTATATAAACGAAACATTGTTTGCACTCTTAAGTCGAAGGTTTCTTGTAACACCATTAAATATTGCCTGCGTTTCATTGCACAGCTTTCCCGTAGTGCCTCAAAACTGTTGGATGTACACGTAGGACAAATGACAATCTTTGTTAAATGGACTGTTCTAGCAAGTTGCATGCAGGAAAAGATGTTGTTAACCGTGTAGCATAGTGGGCACAGGACGGTTACTTGCAAGCAAATTAATTTTTTGGATAAGCAGTATTGTACCACATCTACGCACTGTCTCCGCCCTCAACCCACTTGGGCCTCACTGGCAAGACAGAGTCAGGCCCACCAGAGGTGATCTCAGGTGCAGTGACCGACAAGGCTAAACAAACCATCTATGCATGCTTCACAGGACCTGGTTCCTGCAGTACACATCAGGGGTTCAAAAAAGCCGTAGTTTAAATCTCACCTTTAAAGGCGTGCCTAGCCGGCTTCATTTGGAAGAAGTCATTGATGCCTGCTTTCAGATTTTGAGCCAGTCACTCATAAGGTATTCATTTAGAAGACTAACTGTCAAAGAAAATCCTCTTTCTGTCTACGCATAAGAAAATAGGCAACAGGCAGCTTCCTTTTCTCTTCCCCAGATAGTGAAATAACACCTTAAGGTGCAGACTATGTATAGCAATCAGTACCTCATCGTTGCTAATGCTAAAACACCCGTATCTTCAAAATACCTCCTGTTCTGAGCTTTCTTGTCGACTTCCTATCATAATGGAGATTTCTTGTTAACCATAAAATGTTGACAGGCTTAATACCCAGTTGATATTGCATTGCTCTCTCATTACGTTGCCATCAAAGATGTCCACTAAATGGAACGTAGATATTTTTCTGCAGATCATGAGCTAATTTTGATGACACGTGGGTTTTATTCTCATGAGTGCATATGACGTCTAGTATATCACGACTCTATACATTGTCAAAAATACTTTTACTTTCAAAGACAAAAGTTCCGTGAAATAAGTAAATTACGTTGAGTAGGGTAAATAAATTATAAAAACAAAGCATTGAATGAAGCCACCTGAGTGGTAGTGACAAATGACATTTTCTAGACCATATAACATCATCATTACGAATTCCCAGAGTTAAACATATCCCTAGGCTATATAAATTCCCCAACCTATAAGAAGGACATCCTACCAAGACCGAGTCTGTCGATGTTTGACTTCACTCAATCAAAGCTAACACAGTGGAAACTTTTGCCTAAGTAACACTTATTCAACACGGACTTTCATATCGAAATTTTTACCATCGCGAATGATGACGTCCGCCATGTGTCCCAGAGCATGCTTGATGCGAGGAATGTGAAATACGCGTGAATAAGTTTATTGTTAGGCCGACGAGCACTGCATCCACGATGGTGTCTCCAGCTCCGCCAACCAGCTTCAGAGAACAATACAATGTCAACGAAACATGGCAAACTTAAGCTTATTCCTACAACATATATCAGGTTGGTGTTATAGCGGCTTAGATGTTATAAAAGTGTTAGTACCATCGACGCCGCAGTAAGAAAACAATCACTGCAGTCTAACTTACAACCACCTGGATTTAGAGTTTTTGAATCATTCTAAAACGTCCAATGAAGACCCAGCTGTCCTCTTAGTTGACCACCAAAAGAAGACATTCAGTTAATTGCAAAAGATTCCTGTCACAAATATTTATCAGAGATGTACTAATCTGGCGTGACCATGGATTACCTTCATGCCCGTCAATTTTTATCTTTCACTCTTTTACGTGAGGGTTTTCGGCCTGGTAACTAATAATCTCTTTAATTTCATATAGGAAATTTAACAATTAAACATTTTTAATGAGAAATATTTACTGCAATGCTGATGGAGTCTTTTATAACTTTGTTTTCATCTTTTTCTGACATTTCCCACGTCCTTCTAAAGTAACATTGTTCGTCGATTGGACAGTGTTTTGAAGTGTGAATTCCTGTTCTAATACTGAAGTTTAAATAAATGAAACAGTGTTACCTTCTCAGAAGTTATTTGTGTTATGAAGCGTCAGATATCACTCTCAAGGGGGTCACCAAATATTTGGTTACCAAGTAGAATTTTGTTTTTTGTTTATTTTACTTTCATGAGAGAACAAAATCCATCAGCTTGTATAGATATTCATTACGTAGCAATAACATTCATTTTGGATTCCAAGTGGAAACTATGCCAAAAATAACTTTTCTGTTAAACGTGCCTTTCACAAAAACAATGAACAAGTCATTTATTTAAAATGGTTTTGATGATTCGTTGGGACAATTTTGTTGAATATTATTTTGTTAATATGAAGCTTTTTCCTTACCTGATGTCAATAAGCCACAAAATGGCACTAACGAATTTCACAAAGCTTAACAATATAATGAAATACTTTAAAAAAATTGAATAACGTAAATAAATATGATAAGTTATATTCATTGTATGGGAATATTAAATTTTTAGTATAGCGGAACAATTCAAGAACGTAAGCCATCGCTGGAACTGCGAACACTATAGTTTAAAATACTCTGAAAGCTTTTTAATGCAAAAAAATGTTGATATACATCCCGTCAAGTAGAATAAAGTTTACAAATATTGCTTTAATAAAGAGCGCACTTTAATATTCTTCTAGAATAAGTCCAATAGCTTGTACAGTCTCTAGAAATCAGCTAAGAAGTTTGGTATGGATTTAAATATGCTTTCATGAGAGTCGTCTGCATATGTTAACAATTCGCATTTCTTCACATTTGGTTGACTAAGGCAAATGCATTTTCAATTTATTTCACATATGGGTACATCAAACAAATAATCATTTTCATAAGGTCACAAGTTGACATGCCGGTCAGTAACTAAGTAATTTGAATATCATTGTCAATTGCAATCGTTAGCAAACTAATTTGAGCATAGTGAATAAAAATATCCTTCCGTCAAGTATTTTATCAGTATTTATGCTGTCAGATCAGTTTGAAATACCGATGAATACCTCCTGATTTTCAATCTTTTTAACTGCTTTTCCACAAATAAAGCTTTTGTTCTTTCTTTTTATATAAATTTTCAAATAAAGCTATCTCTTTAAAGCATTTAAAGACGAAATGTGCTCCTGAAAATTCTTTCGTACTCAGATGGCCATTTTGGTCATATTTTTACTCACCCAAAATCAAATGTTAGCACTCAAAAAATGAACGTCCAAACAACGCTGCCAGCCTTAGTTCCTTAAGTCGACATAACAACTTTTTTCAAATACTTCGTCGTTTAAACAGATACTGAATTAGGTAATTTGCTGACGCATTTCTTCGTACGCGTTCTTTATCCAACATTATATAAGATAAAATATGGGACAGTTGAATGTTTTTTGATCTCATTACTTTTTATATTGAAGAGATTTGTACATTATTGTTTACTATAATGCTCCGTTTTAAGATTGCAAATTCACATCAGTGTGGCTATATAAATACCAAGATATAAAGATTATGGCTATGTGTGCGCATACTATGTTTCTAAATTATGCGTAAGCGGAACAGAAACCATCCAAAAGAGATTTTAACATATGCCATAAAATAAACAAAGCTTCTGGTGGCGGTCCTTTTATAAAAACATGTGAAAGAACACAAACAAACAGGAAAATAACCGAACATTTCAACATAGGAATGCCAGTAGGTGTTATTTCTGGGCCTAAGTGTATCAAAGCACATGAATTTCAAAATCAGCATTTTAAATCGATAAATATCTGGCTTGATAAAAATCGCCTGCTTTCTTACACCCATGTTTTATTCATTTTCGCCAAGTTCCGTTTGCTTAAGTTTCGCGTTTAACTTACTCTAATTTCAAAGAAAAACAAACGTTGAGGAAAATTTTATTCAAAGATAATTATTTGCATACGAAAGCACCAGAATATAGGTAAGCATAGATTTTTGCTCAAACAAGAAAACATTGTGACTAATAAGCTTATTGATTAACACAAATTGCTTGTAAAAAGGGAATATTTCTGACTAAGCCAGTGAATAAACAAAATGTGTCACATTCCTTTTGCCCACCACTGATCGTTTTAATTTCCGCTTTTAAATTAGAAACTTGGTTTTAATAAAAAACCTGAAAATATGAAATTTCCTCAGTTGTTAAACATTATCAAGAGCGGACAAGAGATATTTAATTGCAGAAACGTCTTCGTTTTCCGTTTGACTTTTATGTGACATATACATTTTCTTTTTAATACTGTCATGATCAACCTAATTTTCACTCTAATAAATATTTTGTTGGAATTGCGATCATAGCTTTATATCGGAATGTGTCTCTTATCCTAATAGGTTGAATTTATAAACTTATTATTATTTAGCTAATGTAAGCTATTTTTTGATTGTTTCGCAACAAATAAAAGAATAGGTCTCCCATTATTCTTCACTGCAAATAAATGTTGAAATTCATAAGCTAACCAGCTATTTATTAGTTTTTTGGAAGAATCAGGTCTTTCGAGTACGGGAGAAACTTATCTATTGAAACTGAATCCATTTAGTAATAAAATTCGCGGTGTTCACACGTATAACCTAGCTGCAATTATTATTGAAACATTAAGTCAACCAGTAATAATTAGGTATTTAACTTAGGAAAACTACGATTTTTATTCTTTAAGAGAAAATTGTTAAAGACGTATTCACCAAGCAAACGTTTTATTTATTAAAATGTGTTTTCAAAGCTTTGCAAAAATGACCTCCAGTGAGTATAGTTATAATAACAGAAATCATATTCTTAAGTCACAGCAGCCCCAGTTGGTAGACAATATGACGTCGCAAAGTAATTTCCTTCAGCTTCTCTATTCTCAAAAGAATGTGTTAGGTGCGATGTGCAATCCTATTTATGTTTGTGCCATTTTCATTGACGCAGTTGTTAAGTGTACGTCTTACAAAATACCGAAATGTAATAAAACGACCTAAAGACAGTTTCTGGCAGTACGTGTGTTCCGTAGAAGATTTTCACACCTATTCCTAATGATTGTAGTGTGTAGTTCCTAACATGTCAGCGCAATTGTGTTACGGGTTAACTTAATTCATGAAGTTTAATCGAAACCACAAGTATTTAGAACGCAAAACGTCTGTTAAAGAGCCCTCTATGGTATAAGACAAGAGGATGAAGACGTTAGGCCTAAAATATTAATATATAATAATCTGCAATGAAGGGAACGAGGTTGCAGGGACAAAACCTTACATTTTTGATGCCTTAGCACCACATCTGAATTCATTGTTGAAGATAAAACAATAAATGGATTAAGTTGCAAATTAAATATTAATTAAAATTAGGCATTTGTGATTCAAGAATAAGCATATTTAGATTTGTGCATATTTTTTTAAAAAATAAAGTTATCTGCTCATATGTATTTTAAAAGCAACATTTATGCGCAAATATTAGTTGAAAATTGTTAAAAATACGAGTCTTAGATACATGGTGAACCAAGAATACATACTGATGTGAAGCCTAGTTAGGGATTTTAGGGAGAGGCAAATCTTCGACACTTACCCTAAGTACAATTTTGTGACGAACTGCTAACAATTGGTTTAATTTAAATAGCATTTAACACAAAAAAGTATTATTTGAACTGTTCACGTATTAATAAAATTATTTTTTGTCACATTTCTTTATTCGTTTGTTAACACATTTTAAGTTCTGAGTTTCAGGAATGACGACAAAATACGGCCTAACCTCTTGCTTAAGTTAAATCTATAAGGGGAATTCAAATGTTACTTTAAGCTAGATGCCTACAATAATGGCAATATATGAACTTTAGCAGTTTCATACCTCTCCAACAGAAACGTAATCTAGTCCGTTGCTTAGCGCAAAGGGCCAGAAAAATTTGCACGGCAGATAGTATCGAGGAGGAGCTTGGGAAGATCCAGAACCTACTTCGAGAGAATGGATACCCAGATCGGTTTATTACAAAGCATCTTGTCACTAGACCAGTGAAACCTGCCAAGGATACTGTGGAAAATAAAACTCTATTCCTCAAAGTGCCCTTTCAAGGGGATTCGGCTAGTGAACTACTGAAAAGACGCCTTAACCAAGCCGTTACACAAACGTTCCCAGCAGCGAAACTTCAGATAGTGTTCTCAACCAACCCTCTTTTACGAGGCGAAGGCAAGGATAGGTTGCCGACTCAGACCAACTCCATGTGCATTTACTCATTTTACTTGCTCCTGTGGAGCAGGTTATAATGGTTGCACGAGTCGGCGCTTATCCAAAAGAATAAAAGAACACATCCAGCATGGCTGAGCAAAGGGGAAGTCAAGAGCATAAAAAGCGCCATCCTTGCACATCTTGTTGACACCGGGCATAGTGTGGACCCCAGCGAAGCTTTCCGTGTAATTTATAAGGTCCCACCAAACTACCCCAAGCCACTGGGTCAACGTCTACTAGCAGCAGCAGAAGCGACTGCCATTAGGTTGAAGAAGCCGGTCTTGTGCGCACAAAAGAACCTCGTACAAGCTCCGCGCTTAGCTTGGCCAACGGCCGCTTAACTGCATGTATGCCCCGCGCCATCTCTGTCCTCCCCCCTTCTCCTAGAACGGCTCTACCAAACACTTACTGCCGCCTATCAAATTGTCTCTTATCACCCTTCCCCTATGCACGTTCCTCAGATAACCCACAAAAATTGACGAACATTTTCGATTTCTTGTTTTAAATTTCTACTGCGTTCCAACGTTTCTCTATAACTGTACTGGCCAGAAGAGAAGTTATCGAAAGCAGCGCGTATGCTCGCCAAGTTGTCTTTTGAATTATTCCAAACAATCCATTTTACCTTTAGTAGTTTAAGCTTTATATTGCGCATACGGGTGTGCAATATTAGATTTTGCTTAGACCTACTTCGAAACGCGTGCAAACTTCCTTATATGTTACATTTATCTGGGCTCGAAAAGAAGGAAATACAATGCCTTCAGGGTCCTTTCCCACTGAAATTAACAAAATTTCAAATGTGCATCAAATGTTAGAGGGATAAACGGTAAATAAGTTTGCAGCAGTCATAAAGGAGCATCCATCTTTCGAGTCTCCACAGCATGTAAACCCTCGTAAGAGCACATGCCTAGCTTTAAATATATGAGGCCACATCCGCTACCGGTTTTCTCATCTCTTAACACAATGAAATCGTGATAATATATTCTATTTCAAAACTACTGCTGGAATAGTTTACTTAGGCGTTTGCATTAAACCTGAGAATGTCCTTTGGGATGCGCAAGCAACACCAAGAATATTATTTTAACAACCAGGAAATTGAGAATAAAGATTTTCTTTCGACGGTATTTCAGAGGTTTGTTTGCTTCAGGATTATGACCGAAGTTTAACGGTGCACAGTTTCCACAAACCATTTAGCAGGGTACAGGTTTTTGGGGGTTTCAATGAAAAAGTAAAAACTGATGTTATAAGGATACACAACAAATATATTCGCAAACGTTCCGCATATGTAATCAAAGTGGGGTGCGTAAAGACAAGAAAACGTGTGCTATATACTGAAGGCTTTCTTATGTTCCAGATATTCAGTTTTCTTGGTACTTAATGTGGTGTCAACACATGGAACACTGCAAAATATGCAAACTAGATATATGTGAGAATTTTGTTCCTGACCGGATGCCCAGTAAAGCTCAAATAGTTTGAATTGTTAGTGTCACGATAATTACAAGAGAAATGCCATATACTTCTGCAATAGATAATATTAACGAAGCAACAAAAATACTACTATTTCGAACTGATATATTTTAGGAAAACGATGCTTTATTGTTTTGTGTCCACTTAGTGTTAATTGGAAGGAAAAACATCGGAGACTTCTAGCAAACCTTTACTGAAAGCAAAGACAAATGCCAATCATGTTTTCTGTAAAGATTGTTTTTCTCAAAAACATTTAGTAGAATCGTTTTATTTACTTTCCAAAATAGAACAAATGCCAATTAAAGCAGCAAATGGCAGAGCTGAAATTAAAGCGAAGAGGTCTCTGTTACAGTTGCTAGATTCCTTAAGCCACTCGAAATACGAGTTAGTTAAAGTCATGACTATAAAATTCTTCATTAAGTGATGCTACCAAAAGACCTTATCCTTAGGTAGGACAGGTAAACTTTTGTGTGACGACTTATGCGTTACGGTAGAATGTGCAGATATGTAGATAAAAGTGGTCATCGGCTATGAACGCGAATGCATTGGCATCAATTAAGTGTGTGGAGGTTGGATTGAAAGCTGAAGATGGCAAGTAATGCAGCAAAAAAACATTCCAGTCTCTGAAAATGGGTATATGAATTCCATGCCCGAAATGTCAGGCCTCAGTTAAACTTTTTCCCAGTGAACGCTTCCTTTGACATGCCATCTGGGAATAGCATTTTCAATACTATTATTGACTTATAACTTTTTAAATGAAAATAAAAGCAAAGGGATTGACTAGTATTGGCTGAGCTACGTGGGCTTGGAATATAAAAATTGAAACTGAAGGTCCTAGATGAGGTAGGGTGAATTCGGAGATAATAAAGTAAAGGTGGGTGGCTTATCATAAAAAACCGAATCGTACTCTTGAAGTTTCAATTTATTGAAACCATTCGCTTCGTTAGACGAGACGAACAGGAAGAGAAAGTATAATGGACCAAATAAAACGGTTGGCGAGATAGGATAACTAATAACAGACTTATTTAATTAATCTGGAAAATGTAAAAACTTGTCGGTAAGACATCAATAAAATAATTTGAGATAAAGCGCATTCAGTAGAGCTTAAAAAATAAGTAAATATTCGGGCTATGGAAGTGAGTTACACAGATAACTACCAACTGAAGTGCATTTTGCGTGTGTTAAATAGTAAACATCAACCAAATTCTACAATTAGGAAAAGCAGTCACGTGGTAACCATAAAAAGGACAACTGCCGATAACTTTGCTCGTATGTTTTGAAATCCAGGCTAAAATTCACAAAGCATATGTCCCCTTATTTTCATGCAAAATGTTGTAATTTTAGCCCAAACCAGATAAGGTAAGCCAAGTTTAATATCTAACTTCCGGTTTTACTGCAGTGCAGAAAGTGCAGGGTTGTAGAATACGCGCCAACCATCCATTTGGTTATGCAGCAGTACTGTTCAGGTTAAGGGAAAAAACAGTGGCACCTCTGCGCCTGTATATCGATGGAATTGGTTGCCAAGCGAAACCTGAGAAGAGTCAAACCTGAACCAAGTCCATCCGGCATAAAGCCATTTATTCTCTCATAAGAACATTTGAGTACTTCAACGGTAAAATATGAAAAATAACAGAAGGCTCCTAGCGGTTGTCAGATAAGGGCTTATTCACCGCCAGAAATTTTGAAGGAAGCTTGAAGATTAAATCTCCAACACATGGTTCACAGGCATAAGATGTAAATTCAATAATTTGATTTTGGTAAAATCCCTAATAATTGCAAATTTGCTCAATACATCCTTCATGGATTAAACGAAAGTAACCAAATAAACGGACCCCTACAAATGCGACAGTTTCATGTTTTGTCAATGGGATGTCACGACGTTATATATGGGTGGTTGAAGCTCTTCGGCGTAATAAGCCTTGTCGATTTCCGTTATAATTGATGTGGTATGGATTACGTTACCCCAAAGGTGCTCAATAATGTATTTTTCAAAAGGAACAGGATTTTAAATGAACCATATTATTTTAGCATTTAGTTGGATGATAGTACAGGTTACATATTGGATATGCATTTTGCGTCAAAGATAAAATGTAGAAAGCAGTCCGCTCACCATAAAATCATAAACTGTTAATATTTGTCAGCTCATTGATGGCAGTGAAAGCCTCTGACCACGCTGGTAGGAAAATATAAAAATATTATTGCCAATCTAAGCTGAAAACAGACATGTTTGGAAATTAACATTAAGCCGCACTGATAATTTAAACTTTATCTACGCAGATAACCGCAAGAACTCAGCTGTATAATTTGTCAATACGGTCTGGAGTTAAAAATTGTTAATATTAGTTAAAACGTTTTCTTTTGCAGAAGGTTTTACATTTTTGACCTAACAAATCTCAAAGGCCTGTAAAGTGAACAGGCAAAGTAAACGATGTTTTCTATAAAAAAAGGCAAAGTAACCTAGTTAAAATTGTTTTCCTTATACTTAATACAAAAACATGAATTTAATGATATAATGCCGCCCATTTTATTCGTGGTCGTGTCAAACTTTCATGAATATATATATATATATAACAAGTAAAAATTGTGGCTTATTTAAAATGGAATCACAATAAATGACCAGTAAGTTGCTTTTTACATATTTGTGTCTACTAGAGAGTATATTGTAAAATTAATTTGTTTTATTAATACCCCAAATATATTCTCTTGCCCCATTAAAGGGTTCTCAAATGTGAGCAATCCGAAGGTTTTCTCAGTCCTTCCCCAAAAGATAGTTTTATCTTTCTAAGAACTCTAAAAGAACCGCTGTTGTTCAATATATTTTTGGCAAATTTAATTCTTTACAAAACTCGCTCAAGTTGATTGCTGAGTTGATATGTTCATAGGCACTTTGTCCGGAAAAGAATAACATTTGGAAAAGGTTTTTGTTAGAGACTTTTGGAAACTTAAGCTGTGCTAATTTGGCAAATGTTATAAGTCACCATTTATCTACTTAAGTAACGTAAGTTTACTTATGTGATTTTCATTCAAAAGACAGCCATTAAAATTTTTTTATACGAATTTTTAGATATTCTAAATCTATTTTTACTTTTTTATAATATCTTTAAATTGCTTGAATGTGCAAGACAAACATGAAATATAAAAATTCTTTTTAGAGGCATTCCATTTTCACTTAAATTTCAAGTAAAGGCCTTAAGTTGGTTTTGGCAAGGGCATTGTTCGTGTTTATAAAAAAGAAGAAAATTCGACAACGTTAAAGAAAAAATTGGATCTCTGTGCCTTTCGGCTGCTATTAAATTTTTATCATGAGGAATATGCAGAAGGAAAATTGTTTAAATGGGAAAGACGCCGCAGATCGGTGTTGCCTAGATTGTCTCCAAAGAGTAACTTTAAAGCCATCAGCAGTTTCTTATTAGGGGTTAATTATGGAACCCTATTGTCAGCAAGGGCACAAGCCAAAAGCCTGTACTTCTCCTGTCTATATGATTCCATGCGTAGCCCATATACATACTACTGTCGATTACCTCACTGTGGCTAATAGAGATCTGCGAAAAATATTCATAAACACTTTCAGTCAAGGCCTATAAAGCTTCAAGGAAATAATTTACTGCGCGTTCGTAACGAAATTTCTGGGGAAATTTAAATGCAGCAGTTTCTTACCATGCAACTGGGCTAAGCATTTTTGATTATTACTGTGTTGTAGTTCCCTCATGTAATGAGAGCAGAAACCAGAATTTGGAAGTCGTTTCTCCCAAAAGGTTATCATATTTTTCGTGCTAGGGTTTCCGACTCTGGAGTTTAGTGCTCGCAGATTCTGGCAGGGCTAGAAATACTATAGATAACCACTGGCTGCTGATTGCGGTCTCACAGTCGGTGCCTGGCATAGAGGTTGACGAAACAAGTCACGAACACATACTAAAAAACATTTATAATTTTGCTGTTCCTCATGTTTGCTGGGCCGTTTTCGACAGATTTCATTAAATAAATCTCTACAGCCACACAAATTCTTCTCAAGTTTTATTTTAATCATCTATGACATTAAACTTTGTCAAACGGATCTCTTTCAATGTTCTGTGTTAAGTAGTGTTGGAGACGTTTTCTTTGGTTGCTTTTTGCGTTTGAATATCATTAGAAGCAACATTTTTGCACCGAAAGAAATACTATAACACTGTTTTTACGTAGTTATACAGTATACAATGTGTATGTCTTTTTTGGATTTCAGGAAAATGTAAAGTTTGTTGGGTGATGTAATTAAAGCTAATATTGATAACGGAATAATGTCTGAAGAAAAATTCCGATTTAAAAAAGTTACTTTAATTAAATTTGAAGCATCACATGATATCACTTGTCCAATGGATGATTTATTATTTCAAACATTTGTGGTCCAATATTTATCTGTTTGATTTTCTACACTCACCCAGTGCTTATTTTATGAAAGACACAATCATCCTTTGGCGACTTAGCCAACTGTTTCTGTTATTAGATTTATTGGAAAATTTGAGTACCAGTTAAAAGATCCTCTAAAAAATCCTTTATTAAATGTACTTGGCAGGAATTATATAGATAACATACAATGCTTTCAAATGACTTTGCTACAACGGCAGTCGATCACAGAAATTTTGGAAGGAAATTTTGTTTCCGCTGTGTATATTTTGCTTTAAATCCGACTATATGACCATTATTTCCGTCAAAACGTGGTTTTAAAACCGATTTAATAAAACCACACTGGTGATTTCTGTTTATTCCTTGGCATATTCCTCAATTTCGGACGGTAAATGTGCATTTTCAAGCCTGAATTTTTAAACATCAAAATTAACGCGGTTAAGACAAATTACTGACTGTTCATGCACACTCTTACAGTACACCACGACTCAAGGAATGGTATAAATGTATACGTATCTTGAACAAAAAATTATTTTAAATAAACAGCGAAGACAAATGCGCTTCCTGTATTTAACTAACCTGTACAAATGAAATTAACAAAATTTAATTACATCCTTAAGACAAAATGTTTTCAAACAAACAGGAATTATAATGATATGATACGAACGTGTGATAGATAAACGTTCTCTGTATGCGTCGCATAACCATGCGTTGTCCAGAACACACAATAAAAATATTAACTAACCAACTGCGGTGCCCGAATCTGGTCTAATTCTAGGATGGAGCCATATGCTGTTGCTGCTATTGCTGCTGATTTTCCCACACGTCTCATTCTCGCCAAAATGCAAATGGGTGCAGGAGCCCGAGCAACATATGATGAACGCGGGTTAACAAACGGAAAGGTGGGAGTTAGTTCGACTGGTCCCGATTACTAGTGTTCCTTCCTCAGTTCATCTCTAGCTCATAGACAGGACCAGTATAAGCAATTGAACTGATTCGAGAAAGAAATAACTGAGCCATTTCTATCATTTTTCACCTTAAAAATAAAGTAGTCCATTGAAAATTGTAATTTTTGCAGGTGATTTAATAGATTTTGAGGAATACGAGAATGTTCCATCTAGGTAAATAATCAGTCGTGTTTTATAAAATTGATAACATATGGGTATTTTGGATACCATTGCCCCTTTCCCAGACCAGTAATCTAATGTGGGCGACCAATATTTCTCCAGTGCCTGTTTGCAACCCGTCCTTCTGGAACATGGTTTTGCACTCAGTAGCTGTTTTATCTAGATAATACCGTAAAAATGCTCTGGATTTATGGTTATTAATACAAATTATGACTTTTTTATTACATGGGAGTGCAGTGCAGCAAATGTGTCCCAATAAAAGCGAGTTAGGCACTAATTCCCATGTTTTATTTGAAAAGTCAGTTGGCATACACATTTTTTCATTAATTCTTCATCAAGTCATTACAATTACATGAGGAATGAAATTATGAGCTATGTATAGAATTGATGTGTCTTGAGTATATGTGTGTGTGGGTGGGCGTGATGTTTAGTCACACTCATCGTTCTCACGCTACCTTCATGTTGGAGTCAGCATGTTGAGGACGTTGGAGTGGGGATCGAAAAGGGAGAATGGTGGGATGCGCTGTGGGTGCTTTTCTGTACGTCAAATACATGGAATGTGTGTGACCGTTGCCAGGGTTTGGGAGCAGTGGGCTAGTACCACTTGGAGTCGGCCAGGGAAAACAGATTGCGTATATCAACGTCTTCTGACAACAAACCGGTGGGTTCACTAACCAAATCACCATGACCTTGGATCTTGGGAGCACCCGTTTGCATAGGCCTTTAGAGTAGTGTGCTGACACCAGGGTAGATAATTTGAAGGCTTCTTTTGCGTCAAACTGGTGGTGGGTATCGATTAAATGTGCTAGAATTGAACTCGAAATTAATCGATTTTCACTTTTGCCTAGTAGGCGTGTGTTCGCGTACTCTTTTCTCCAGATGCCTCGTTGTTCGGCCAATATATCCTGCAAACGTTATGTTAAGCTGTGATTTTTAAATACGTTATGACTCTTACATAGGGCACCGTTTGTCCTAGAGCTTCATTGGCATAAAGACATTTGTAAATGCCAAATACGACTCTTGTCCCTAAAAACGTAAATAAAATTAACGTATTCCAAAAAACATGAAGTCATGGGTGCTTCTCTGTGGTAAAATTCAGCTTGGGAAAATAAAGGAGCACAATTCTGAAAATTTACAAAAATATTTAAAATCGCTAGTTTCCTAAGATTATACAAATATATTTTTAAATTATCATAAACGTAGAGCTTTTGTGAGTGCGAATAGACAAGGCTTCATTAGCCGATTAAAGTAAATCAAATATTTGTCACTTTGTTCATTCTTTGAAAAGGAGGTAATCGTCCCTACAATTCAACTGCAAATCTACATTTAGAGTGTCGTTGTCTTAGTGTTTTCTAAAAATGGGGGAATAATATTGATCATCCACTAACACGTGTTCATACTACTGGGATTGGAATGCATTGTGTTTTGGTTAAGGTAGCTTTAAGTAAAACATTCCTGATGTGCATATGTTGTTCTACATAGTATAGGTTTTCAAAGCAAGAACCAATTGCTCTCTTGAACTTTGGAAGGCGCATCGTTAAAAATAATTGCAATGGTTTTCCAGGACTCTGTTTTGATTAACATTCCCCAGGTTCCCCTATATCATCCTCATTATCCTGACTTTTATTATTGGTGAGCAGATCTCTGTTAGTTTTTATGTTTTGCCACAGCGCGACTGCTTTCTAAGAAAGTATGTGAGGTACATGAAACAGATTGCATTGACTTGTGCTTACAAAAAGAAGCATTTGCTAGGTGATTTTTCTTTTTCTGAAGACAATATTTTAACCTTTCCGGGTGGTTTTTCTGGTTCGCTTTCAAAACTCTGCCAAGCAAAACCACAGTTTATCAAGCGTTGCTTAAAATTCCATGCTCCATGATCTTTCGTTGTATTTTGGCTTGTGAGCAAAACACGCATAGCAAAAAAATCTCATGGCCAAACGTGTACAACCCATACGCTGCCACTTTGGACAGCAATATCCAATGTCACAATTTGGACATGCCTACTTTATGAAATTTATTGCTGTTGCGATTTCAGCAAACCTGGCTCCTTAATCTTTTGTCCTGATTTCTAAAATTTGTTACTGCACACTAAGCAATACGTAGAGGAAATTTGCTTAGTAAGACTCAAAGTAGGGTGATTTCAAAAATTTCAGTCACCTTAATGGTTAGAGCGTTGGACTTCTGATCAACAGGTCGTGGCTTTGAGCCTCGGGTGGGCATCACCTGGGATTGGGTGTGACTGGCTGATGACGGCTTATAAGTCAGAAATCGCCATTCTAGTCTCCTTTGTCTTTGTTGGCATTGTTAACCTGCGTTCGCGCCTTCTCTTCCTCTTCATTCCCCCTCTCCCCCTGGAAATGCTCCCCCTAACCCTGACTGTCACCCAAACCCCTGTCTCTTATCCCCTACCAATTCAAATACCGCATTTGTAAGAAAAGATGAGCCTTATTGATTGCGTATTTTCAAAATGTACCGGGTTCCTATATACTTGTACTGACCAGACGAGAATTTATCGAAACCCCGTGTATGCTCGGCAAATTTTTGACCGAAAGCTTTGATGGATTTTTCACAAATCCAAATAAATAACTTCCATTACAGTCCGTTACATGCAGTTCGACAGTCGCAAGCGAATATTTCCCCACAGTATGATTACACAGCGAGGCAATTTAGGTTTGCGCTACATTTGCCGCGCTCTCTCCTCCTCAACCAACTAGGTTTGCTGTCAAGACAGAGTGGAGGTAACTAGAGGCAGGTTCGACAGCTGTGATTTATAAATTTTAATTGTCCATCCAAGTATGCTACACACACGGGGTTCACGCACAAACGACATGCACTACGCAGAAACAGCGCAGCTTTTGATCGGAAATGAGTAGGACTGTCCTAGAAGCTAAATTATGAAGTTGCCACTGAACTCGGGCACCCCTTCCTCTGAGGATCGAGTGTTTCAGTAAATTTGCAGTCTTCCAAGCCATGACCTTTGGTGCACGGTAGGAGTTTAAAAGTTCGTCTGGTTGTGTACAGTGACAAATATACACAAAGTGTTGTAAGAACAGAGTTCCCCGGGTCGCTCTTACTCTCCTATAAAATGCATCACTCAGTCGGTCAGTCATCTGATGAGAGATGTGGCTACAAAAACAGCCCATTACGCAACCCACACAGGACCTTTCCTCCACAAAACACGCCAAGTTTTCATCAAAAATAGGTGGGCTGCTCAGAACTCACAAGCACCAGAATCTCATTGAGGTGTCATGGAGAAGGAGTCAGAGAGTACGCTTCCAAATATTTAATGTAAGTGGTGACGGATGTGGGACGGATTCGTGCATAGTGTATGTGCTGAGAGGAAGATGTAAGCTGATGAGGTTTGGTCTGAGGTTATTTTCGCATTTTTTCAAGGGCAAAGTAGACCAAGCAGGGACTGAATGTGCGTGAGTAGTGAAGTTAATTGAGGTGGGTGGGGTGAGCATAGGTTAGGGCTGCGGGCACAGGTTCACCAGTGTCATTTCAGTGGCTTCGTAAGTATGAGATCAGGTTGATGTGATCTCAATAATCAGGCTTTCACAATTTAAGTCTGAAAAAAACTTGTGGAAGTAAATAAATGAAAGGCTGTAGGTCAATTTTAACTTCCAACGGTAAAATTATCAAAATAAATTTAAACACTTTCGAATTATTCTCAGAAATTTTTTGTCCACTTTATTAGATTTCAGTGATTCTGTTTAATATTTCAAAATAAGCTATCATTCCTTGTTGTTCTATCCTCTTATATGGAATCAAGTACTATAAATCTACTCTATGTTTTGTCGTGCACACGCCAGATGTTTTTGAAGTTAAACGCGGATAATTCTGACCCAAGGACGCTCATGATATCAATTAGGCCCATCTCGAAAATGTCATCATTAAACCGACTAATGGAAAAAACCTTTTCTGGCTATGGCGTCATTGTAGTGAGAAAAATGTTTCTACGGTTTTTATTATCCGAAGTCTGCTTATAAACATGAGAAGTTTTTTTGAGAATTGTATAGTAAGCATCAATGGTTATCCAGGATTCGTGGATTCCCAGCCAACGCAATGCCATCAAGTGAGTCAGGTGCATAAACTACCGAGGTTTGTTCTTCTTGGTGAGCTTGTTTGGGGTTCTCCGCTGCCTGCTGGTAATTCACAACAATAACAATATCTTCGGAGATCCTGATAAGTTGATGTATTTTGACTTGTGGGTGCTTTTAAATTTCTGCGTCTTTAATCTTACCTTTAGGTTTTACCAGAAACAACAGTTAGACTACGATAGAATCACTTTATAACTCAGAAAAGTGCAAATAATTTGGTTTAAGTAACACAATTACCATATATATTGGGCTTACTGTTAGTTTTGAGGGTCTTAATTTCTTTTAATTAAATAGCATTTGCTTAAAGTGCAGTCTGGTTTTTATGCTCACAAATCTGCAAAAACAATACCTGTTTTAATACGAACTGCCCAGTATGCGTTTTCTAATGATCAGATGCATTTCGATCTTTATCGAAATGCCATTTTCTGTGCTGTTTTGATGCTCGCCACTTTCACAATACGAGTTCGAATACGATTGTGCTTTTAATTGGAAAGGTCAAGGTTAAACAACTCTCATTTGCAGATTTCGTTTTACGAAACTTTAATAGAAACTCCTTCAAATTATGGAGGCAATTCCTCTGCACCTAGTCAATCCAGCAGATGATGTGCATATTAATTGTTTCTGTAACAACTATTCATCGGGGTCAGTTTCAACTACGGAATATTAAGGATTTTTGAAGGTGGTGGGTGGAAAATGCAGGGAGTGAAACCTTGAAAATCTACAAACTAAAGAAAGTCCTTTATATGCTTACATTTTGATTTATTCAAACTTCAATAAACGTATGCATTTTTGAAATTTCAGAAACATGCACCATATATTCTGAGAGGAAAGAATGTTTTTATCTTGAAGTATGTCACCGTACCACATGAACAATGCTGTTTTCAACCTATTTTGCATGTTTTTTAGCAGAACACAGATACTCGCATCAATTATCTCTAGTTTTGTACGTAGATGAAATACTCTACTTATAAACTTTAAAACCAGAATGTTTCAAGGATTTTTTCACAGTTCTCTTTCTCACTATACCATTTAGACCTCTTCGTAAAGTTTACTGGCTACTAGGGATTTAAAGATATTGTCTGTATTCTATATTACATTTAAAAATGTTCCCTGTTTACCCAAAGTATTAGTTCTCCATCATAACAACTGGAAGTCAGACCGATCTTACAGATACCTAGTATCTTGCAATTAAAACGTTTTTCATTAAAAGAGTTTTTGTTATATTTGGTTTATACAATGTATACACTCTGGCAAATCTTTGCGTGGCATCTGCAAATTTGGTGTTTTTGTTCGAAACTATGGCCTGTTTCATAAGCTTATGGGCGGAGATTTCCATCTGAATCCTATTGTAAGAACACGTAGTGCAATGCAAACAAGGTAAGCCACAGAAATGCAAAGCTCAATATTTCAAAACGATACCATTTTCTTCAACATAATACTTCAGGAAAGCAAATAAAAAGTAGCGTTTGCGTTTGAAAACGGATTTCGTAAAATGTAGATATTTGAAAAATATAAAAAGAAACATATAAAAAATCGAGGAACAATAGCGGACTTTTAAAAGCCATTTTTTCTGCGTATTTAAAATGGTGAAAATAATTCTGGATAACATTTTATTAATTATAGATCGCTTATTTTTTCTGCTAGACGCTTGATTACATTCTTACATCTCTCCGTATGCTATACATTTTATTAAATATTTTAATTTAATTTCATTTTAATATCAGAATAATAATTGAAGGTAATTAAAATGAAAGCAATATATTATCTTACAAATGTTTAGTGTCCTGCATGCAGATATTTTGATGTTTCCTGCGTATAATTTTATTGGAACAGGAAGAAGGCTGAAAGTCCGAGAATGAATCTTTTTGGAGACATTTTGACTTTAAAATCTAGAGTTTATTTTTTATCGTGCAGTCGATATATTGGCCAGCTAAACCAGATTGAGAAAGTTTCGCCCCATTAAAAATGAACCAGGTAAATCAAAATCTTTAAGCTCATTTTTAATGAAAACATGCTTGATATTAAATAACATAAAATATCTAATGAAGATATGATAAAAATGTACGGATGTCAGTAAAGCTAAAAAATTGATGTGGTAAGCCTATTCAAGCATTTTTTAAACAATTCTGCCAATTACTGCAATAAATTCATCAGTTACCTGTCTCTTATAAGGATGTTATTAAATAGTTTATTGTCACAATATGACAGGCCTATTTGAGGTATAGATCACAATGACAACGCAAAAGCATCCGGATGAATAATATTGAGACGGAGCAAACTAACGATCCGACGGTAAAGGAAATACGTGTATCCGATACAACTTTATTTAACTGCTATTTTTTGCTAATATCTAGCAGGATGGTGCACTCCTTTTAGTATGGGGTAGAAAAAATATCTACTATTTATATAAGCAGAATGCATAATCAATCATTTCCATAGAGAAGTTCCGTCTAAGGCTAGTGAAACTTCCATTTGGCTTTTTTACTGTTTTAAATTATGCGAACAAGTTGAATATTTCTGACTTTTTGTTTTTTGGAAATTTACCCTTTGCAACACAAAACAAGCTCTTCAAGTCTTCTTGAGGCTTTATTAAGATAGCTGTCTTTGTGGCCTAACGTGGTAACTGTTTAAACTAACCTGATGGCATTACAAGTAGTGCTCACATTTGAACTTTTAGAAAAATAGCTTGACATACAAGTCTGTGAGGATTTTTACAGAGAGTGAAATTTTCAGTTTTTATTTCTTTGGCAACAATTGACGCAAATTTATACAACTAACATAGTGAGTGGTAGCAAAAGAAACCAAATGCTTAAGTTATTTCCCAAACACTAAGACATCGCTTAGGGTTGGTTTTTTTCATCACTTTTTCCAGTAGCCAGCGGGTTCAACCCCGTATCGAAGAGTTACCTCAGGGCCTCAGGACAGGGATGTTCACTGATGGGTAAATGTCTTCACTATTATATTCATTGCTTCCGCATAAAAGGATAAGCGCAAGCACGCATAAAGAAACTAGGTTTGCCCAATTAACGGCACACACTTTAAGGTTGTCCTGAATTCAGACTGTGATTTATTCCTCGGTGAATAAAAAACAAGTTATACGGTAGGCGTAAAGTTCCGTGCACGTCAAGAACATCAGAATCCTTTTATAAAAGCAATAGTTTGAAGTAACAGAGTGCGAAATAAAGCATCTTTGGCTGCGGATGTCTATTAAAAGTCCTCAACAGTCTATAGGGACATTGGATGTCAGTTATTTTACAGTAAAGGAACGTGTTTGTGGGCTGACGGTGGACAGGTTAGCGCAGTGACCTACCTTGACTGTATACGTTGTGCTTAGTTGCATACCCAACGTTCGCTAACCTTTATCTTTAAAAGCTTCCTCTTTTAAGAAACACTAGGACAAATGTGAAACAAAAAAATGAAATGGGTTTAGAGACTTTTGTTGTCGCTTTGTTTGATGGCTTTCACTATTTACTCAACTAAGCTACCCAATAGAATTAGCTTAACATTTTTCGACAAAATGATGCATCTAGAGATGACAATAAAACTTATAAGTTACATTTGTTGGAAGCATATATTTGGATGCTTATTTAATGGTTGATTGTGGCCTTAGTACCTGCGCTGTCAGATAATTTAGGAATAAGTATACTGCTGACTACTTGTTGACAGTTTGTGGATATAACGTAGTTATTCCGCAGTAGGCGATGGGCCAAAATTAAAATATTTATACCAAATTCTGCACTGAGCCTAAAAAGGTTCATTGTAAAGGATAACCTCCACATTTGCATATTAAATTCCTTCTAAATTAACCTAGTGAATGCAATATCTCGTTTCAGATGCTAGTTTTAGAATTTATTTCACTTTTTTGTCATTTGCAGCGATTTTTAAGCTAAAACACGATTCCGAAAGTCAAGCATTTTAAACAACCTTCTGTAGCTATGTTCGTCTTGTCTGCTGCAGTGTGCATCCGAGGATGTCCTCGAGATCCAATCAGAAAACCCTCTCTAGTTAGATGATACTTACTGCAATCGACTATGCTTCCATTAATTTTACTGTAAACTGGGTATATTACTAGTATTTTGGAAATGCTTATCAGTCTAACACTGTCTGTAGGCCACTTGTTAAGTTTTAACTGTTCCCATGACCGAATTCGAACTGATGTTGGTTAACAAAGTTGAATTTTTGTTGTTCCAGTTATAAGCCAAAATCCATGTGATGCTAAAAAACAATGGACTTCAGCAACCATGTTTGTTTGCCGAGCCCAAAGTTAAGAATTTGAGGCCAAAAACGTTATCATGTTAATACAAACAAGTTAATACCCTGAATCCTCCCTTAATAGGCGCGAGTCATTATACACCAACCTTGTTAAAATATCGGCAAAACGCCGAACCTATTTAAAAGCACATTTAAATAAAGATTTTCAAGCTTCGTTATTATTCATTTTTCTACATACATCAGCAAAACCCGTTAAAAAACTAAAGCGAGCCCAGTTGTATCTCCTGCTATTCACGTAATTCCTGTAAAAAATGCAGACACAGTTGATCAGACAGCATTATTTTTATCATTATGATACATAATTTATCTGATTGCTCTTATTGTGAACAGCTTCCCAGAACTCTCTTAGTTACTTTTATCTGCATGTCTATTAGTGATAACTGAATTTTGCTCACAGATTGTTCCATCAGTTTAACGGATTAGACTGCAGGAGCATAACTTAGGACGAAAATCTCACGCACTGGCTGCTCAAACTAATCCAATCTAAAATATTTCTAAACCTACTTCGTACATCAACGTATGGTATTAGCCAAGGCTCCATTAAGTGCTCTATTTACATTTCACATGAACACACTTTCCTGCAGTCCTACACTACAAGGGTGCCATTCCGTTGTAGGCCAAGGACACCCATGGCTGAAGTGGGGAGAGAGGAGCTACTGAAAAGGCTTGGTCGCAGCTTAACAAGTGACCATGAATGGCCTGCAAATTATTCTTAACTCAGGTCCCAAAATCGTGTTAATAAGAGCACACCGTAAGTATCTAATAGTTTACCATGAGACATCAGAAACTATCTGACCGAGTTTTATTCTCGGTCTTTCAGGTCAAGTCGTATTTCCTTATGACAGTATTTTGCCACCCTTTTTCTAATGAAGGCTTCATAATTGGTTACTGAAGCGTATATCTGGAGGAATTTCTAAAAGAAAGCATTATCTGTTAGCAGATTTTCGGAAATGGTGAATTCTGAAAACCAGGACGAAAGAACGGAGACGGAATGAGTGGTTTCCCCTGCAGACTTACCTCGAAAAAGAAATATAAATTTACTTGCGCATCTGATAGGCGTAATTACTATAGACATGTAGACGAACTCACTTTACAAAGTTGGGATCAGTAGTATTTAATTTTCTTGGTCAAAATTTTCTGCCTTTTCGAAGTAAAACGGCTTTTTAGTGAGTTTGATGTTGTAAACCAAAACTGCAGAAGAGGTCCAACATTTGATGACATTTATTGAGAATGACTATCGCAGCAATTTGTCTTCATTATTTCCTTACGTCATGACTCGTGTGTTATTGATGCTGTGAATTAATAGGACAATTATATTATATGGTAGAGCAAGTTTTCTGAAAGATTGCTTATACTTTAGCAGCTATTTAAAAAGTATGAACGTTGGTAGCCGGGCAGACTGAGTGATCTTCCTGGCAATCACAACAAAAGTGATCAGGTTAAAATAGCTTCAGTATCCTATTCTTGAGGAAATAAAAAAATAATTTGCACATCTGACAAGCATGCTTTCTATTACCCTGTAGATACTTTATTTGCACAATCGGGGTAACCTGGACTCTAACGAGTTGTAAGAGTACATGAATTGGAGTATTTATAGGACGCGGTTTCCATGCAACCACATGCGTAATTTAATTAGCAGTTCCCAGGTCCCTCACCTGGACGATACTTGACGCGATGATTATCATTGCGCTAATTTCTGTGATTGAATTAAATGTTTTTTTTGTTTTGGCGTGATCAGTAAACAACAACGTGGCTCAATGTTACTGGAACTGACGGTCACCCACGCCTTTCACGCGTGGTCAGTTATTTTGCCCAAACATAGTGACACAGAATATGCAAGTGAAGGTCATTGCGATTGTTAATTGACTACAGGCCTGAGAACAATGACTTCAGCAGCTCGCCAATCACGTGGTTTTCCCCTCTTGATAAAAGCTCAGTCTTTTCGCACGTGGTAGTGTGACCGGGTCCTTGCGAGCGAGCCACTAACTGAGAGATAACCTCATTCTTCCTTGATACTGCTGCATGTTCGGCCATTTGGGACCTCCAGGGTCCGTAACTCGATTCCTCGGCACCATATCTGGTAAACGATTCCAGAACATTCTTGCTGTGGCAGTTGTCAATTGAACCACATGACCTAGAGCCCGGTTGTTGCTTCCAATTCTTCCAATTTATAACATTTAAGGAAAAAGTTAATCTCCTGCACAAAGAGACGGATGTTCCGGTTTTGGGGCAAACTGACTGAACTAAGCCGACCCTCCTGTTCCTCAATTATAAGTTAGACCTTGTGAATCAGTTTTCGGTGTGAATCAACGTTTCAAAGGCTTTAAATGTTTGTCTAGACACTTGTCCCAAGTAAGAGGTATCGTCAACACTTTTGGTGTTGAATCCTCGGTTTATATTTTATGATTTGCCTGTTACTCGTACTTGCAATCACAGTGTGTATATGAAAGTCTATTAGGTTTTTAAGTACCGTTTCCCATGTACTAAATTTATCCCTTAACTTAACCTTAACCATAACCGTAACCATATACCTTGCATGAAATCTAGCGCACGACAACCTCTAAGGCAGTGATACTTATAACCGTGCTCTACCGATAATTCCTCATTTGTAAAACCCTGCAGTAATACATGGGGACAGGAATTGCAGCATTAATTCAGTTGGCCTTACGTCTACGTGGTGGATGGAAGCTCAACGATAGATTTCGTAACTAATTGGTCCCGTACTGCCTTGGGACTCAGGCTCGAGCACAGCCAGCCCATAGGTAGGCTTCCATCCACCAACGTTTATATTCCCCATCGCAACCAAAAAGACAACGAGCTCGTTGCGTGGTGGGTAAGAGTGTTGAACTTCTCATCAACATGTCGCGAGTTCGAGCTTGGGGTGGGGCACCACATGGGGTTGAGTACGACTAGCTGCTGATGGCTAGTGAGCAAGAAATGGCCATTCCAGTCTTCCTTGTCATTATCCGTAATTTCATTCTGCCTCTAGCCGCTGTGTGCCTGCTGGCTGTGCTCGAGTGCCAACCCCAAGCAAGGACGGGATGAGTTGGTTCCATAACCGATCGGTGAGCTTCCATCCACCAATTTTAATATTTCCGATGGAAACCGGATAACGAGCACGTGGTGCAATAGTTAGAGCGGCGAACTTATGAGCAACAGGTCATGGGTTTGAGCATCAGGTGAATCACCACCTGGGGTTTTTTATGGCGAGCTGACAACGACTAATGAGCCAGAAACGGCCATTCCAATCTTCCTCATCTTCTACGATAATATAATTTATTTGTTCCTCGACTTTCAGGCCGGTTATATCTACAAATTGTCTGCCCCTAAAAATAACATTGACCATAATTCTCCTCGAATTCAGCACAAAGTGAGGTGTACTGCAGGTTAAGTTTCAATTCTAGTTTCTTGTCAGTGCTTTTTAAGCAGGTGTGGCGTTTGGATTCGCGACCTCATTACTGTCCTATAAATTTCAGACAGGTCCTTAAACTTGTGGCTGTTTCGAAACTTGGTCGTTAAACATCGCTGTCAGCTAAGGTTGACAGATGACCAAATTTTAATCCGCTAACGGAGGTATCGATGGAGAAATTCATAATTACCTTCTTACTTTAAAGGATGCTTCTATCTTACTCACATAACCAATCATGTGCGAACTTTCGCCCACTTCACATCAAATTTTAACAGGTTAGAGTAATTATTATTCTTATTTTTAACTATTTGGCAGCTATGAAGCAAGGAGAATATGCCCTTTTAAACAGATTCACTTATCCGAGTTTAAGAAGCTTCACAGTTTCTGTATTTTCCTAAAATTATTTCCTCTGTTTTCATTGTCTTAGAGATTTTCGGTAAAATACGATTTGCGACACAATACTTAATCATCTGCGCATAATACATAATTGAATATGGTGAGTATTAAAGAAAACACGCTTTACATGTTTTTATAAAATAACTCATTTATTTTGTATTTTAGATACAAAAGGGAAAAAAACCTAGGGAATAGCAAGAAAATATGATGACAGCTAAACAATAAGCAATGTTACAAACAGACCTCTGCAGCCCTTGGATGAATGCATGTTTCTTCATCACAGTAACGTGAAACAGCAACTGTAGTCAAACAGAAATAACCTCATGAAATTCCCTCTCGTTCAGACCGCTAGTGTTAATGTTTTCATTCATGCAGTTTGCTACTTATCCCAGTCTTCTTACTGGACAGGACGGCTGAGAACGTGGGAGCCTCCGTAATCACCTAAAGGCTGCGCTGCCCTACTCAGTAATTAATCTAGAGTGCTGAGGTGGTACGTGCTTAGAGCTTATATGTTCACCTCAGAACACCCTTCGTTAGTTCTCCAGGTACACCTTAGGGCTTAAACCTTTTATTCAAAACTTACATACAACGGGATTCGCTTTTCACCATATTAGCTTAACAGGCATGCCTCACTGGGACAGTTTGTCCTTTAGCTGTCTGAAATAGCAGCTAATTGTCTAGGAGCTCTTTTGTAGCACATCGTTTATTGGGGTGTTTTTAACGAGCTGTCAACTCGTTCAGTTAATAATAACTGGCTGTTTGTGGATGGCCGCTCACCGTGAGGTTACGGGGTTCACGCGTCCCAGTTGGCCTTGTGGCGCGCTCTCGAGCACCGTCAGCAGCTGCTTAGCGGCCAGGCATTGGCAAGACATAAGGCCCGTGGCACCATGGTTAGAGCTTTTGGCTCTACTCAAAAGGTTGCGGGCTCAAGCCTTGGATACTGCACCACCTGCTGTTGGAAATGGCTGGCTGATGAGGGCTACTAAACCGGAAGTGGCACATCCAGACTGCCTTGTCTTTGTCAGTAATGTTCGCCTGCCTAGGATAACTGGTGTTGCCTACATCATCTATCCATACTGATTCTATTCAGGCATGCGGGTAAAGCTCCAGCCGACTGATTCTAAAAGGAGGCCCTTGGATACTTGGCTTTTGTGGCTTGACTTTTCGTTAGACATTAGAGTCATCAAGGTAGCCAAATCGGCAGCATTTCTATTGAGTTAAAAATTTCCCCGAATTTAACTACTGTTTGTTTAATTCCGGGAGAGGCGGACGCGGTAATTAGTATAGGTTTGCATTCCAAAGCCCTGCTGAACTTTATTATTATTTTTTTACTTTTATAAACGCATGCTTACAGGTAACACAATACAGCTGATAAAGTAGAGCATGATTTCAAAATCTGCTGGTTTCTGTCCATGACCTCAATTATATCTTGTGTTTTTGTGGAAAAAGAAATTACTTGCAAAACTGAGCATTCAGAAGACCGATTTATTGGTACTAGGTTTAGATCCTGGACCGTTTTTCATAATATTTTAACTTTTCGGGCCCTACCAATGATGGTTAAGTTAACTTTACCCTTATTAACTTACAAACGTTCCTTTGACAAAACAAATTTCTTCTGCCCAAACCATCAACGTTAATGTGATCCAGTCTGACGAATGTATAAATCGCATTAGGGATGCAGTAGCACCTAAGGGGTTTGTACTGTTGACAGTCGAGTCGCAGTCCGAGAGGAAGTAAAGGCAGTCATATATTTTTCCTTCCTGAAAGAATCCCTTGTCTGACTTCCGCATTCTGGATAAAAGATGCCTGGCGTAGGTTTTAGCTCTACACACAGACTAGTGAGTATAACGGCCTACAATTCTACCGATTGCGTCAATGAAACACAGGCATGTAGTTTTCTTTGATGTTTTAGAACGCACTAATATGAAATTTCCCGGGCGACTGGTCAAACCCACAACGGATACTTTAAAGGAGAAGACATGGAAGAATAGATAAGTCAGTTTCACACATCATACCCTGCCGGAAGATCATTTTAATTTCCTAAAAGGTTAAGATTCCCGAGTTCAGTTTCGTGCTAGCAGGAAATACTACTTTAGTTGACATGTGATTTATATTTCACTAAAAAATATATCTTGATGTAGGATTGAGGCTTTACTGTGGTTCTACTAGTTCGAATGGTCCTTAGTTAGGCCAGCGGTTGGTAAATATTAAAAGAATTGAGCATCTTTGCTGTTAGCTAGTGAATCAAATTTTCGCCTTTAAGCATCCATTTTTATATATGCAGTCACTTGTTTTTTTGCTTTAAAGGAGCTTGTTTACGGTGTAGGCGTTCAAGCGTTTTTCTCATGGCTTAGCGCTCAATTCGAAAGTTGGTTAGGAAATTTATCGCAACCTTTTTTACAACCACCGATCATAATACGAAACTATCCATAGGTGGAAGGCAATTAACTGACTAACTGACTAAGAGTTAAGTGGGACAGTTGACATAGCAAAATTAGTTTTCATATTCATTTTATACAAGATTGTGAGAACTTAAATTGTTTGCTAAGCAAAAAGGTGATATAATGGGATCAACTTGAATATGTTAAACTCCGAAACTACGCTATTTAAATTATTTTTAATTGGAAGCTCCATGATTTCAAGATTCCAATGGTGGTACTCAGCAGAAAGATCTATAAGGCGTATTTGTATACTCTTGTAAAATATACATTTCTTCAAAAATCATCTAGCTCAGGAAAATTCGTCTGATACAATCCTTGCACATTTTTCCATTCAATACAGTCGATGCCACAGTAACATTAGGTAAAAAAAACATACCTAGTTGAATAATGCCTCCAAAATATAACTACATGCGGGAAAATGTTGTTAAAATCATATAACGAAGGCATTGCTGCGTCAATTTAGAAAAAAATGGTTAGTTATGGCCGAATCTAGTTTAACATACGGGGTAGAAATTTAAGCTCGCATTGGATGGCATCTAAACAAAATATGGCACATATATTTTAAACTGTTAGATAAAAAACTATTATGTTGTCCCATAGTTATTCGGGATACATTTGAAAGGAGTATTGCTACTGCTAATAACCAGCAAAAATTAACTTCAGAGCTTAGATAGCTATGCTTATGGTATGTTTAATAATGCAGATATGCAGATTGTAAGTAAGAATTCGTGTTGTTCACGTAAAGTTTATTCTAATGTTGGGAAGTTGAGGACATAAATGTTTGGCTCCATGAGTTTTCTGTTCCAGTGGTTAGTTGAAAGCAATTGGGAAATCATAGTATCTGAACCAAACAGTAGTACTGTTTTCTCTTTTGTGCCTTAAAGTGGTTTGCCATTTTTGTTGGTCATACGATTGACACTTGGGAAAAAATAGAACATTAAATCAACTCACACACGGGAAGTATTGATTATGAGCATAATAATTGGGCACGCATCTTTAAAACCAGTGTACATCAATTGAAGCAAATTTAGGGATCGTTGTAGGGCTCATGTCTTACGTCCATTGGATCAACATTCTTTTCTTTTATTAAACAGTTTGAGATATGTGTGGTTTTCAACGGTTTCTCAAACTTGAAGAACGTGGGAAGCTACTTTAAAAGTTTATGCTTCGATGTCTCCGCTTTTAAGCGTTGTTTAATATTGGCATTTTGTCTGATTCTGAAACACCAAACATTAAATAAAATAAAATAAATTCCAAAACGTGCTGACTCTGCCTATTCTGTGAGCTTTAACTTTAACTGGTTAGGCTTTTCTGAAAGCGGCAGTTAAGCTCTCCGCGTTTATTCGACACAATGTAAATCTGGACACTTTACCGCCGACGAACTTAAAAGTATTCATACTTTATGATGGTTTAAAGTGAAAAGCCAGCTGATAGATTAAATTCTTAACGAAGAAGTAGTGACCTTTTCAAAACTTTCGTTAAGATGAAGTCATGTTTGTCTTTCCTAAATAACAAAGGTAGTTCAGAGGTGAAATAAATAAAGTTAAAAACTATTTGAAATCATTGCTCCTGTAACGATGCCTTCATACTAACTTACATTTGCCTGCAATTAAATGTTTTAAATAAAATGTAAATCTAATTTTTCTTTGGCATATCTGTTTCAGTTTTTCAATCTGATATTTAACCAGAACCATGAAAACAAATCCCGTTGATTGAACCATCGTATATAGAAACATGAAAGCAGCGATCATTTCAGAGTAATAATTGACCTTTATGTGGAAAGGATAGGCTTTTTTCGCACATTTCACTGTCCGTTGATTTCGACATTGGAATGCTGTGTGCTTTGAAATAGCGCCAGACGGACGCTGGTATAGGCACTGGAGCCCAAAGAAAATTGAAAAGCAAGTATGCCTAAAATTAGTCGATCGAATTTACAGTTCTTGGAAAATTTACTGTGATGTTTATTGCACTTTATTTTTGAAAATAATAAAACACCTGAAATAAAACTATTTAAAAATAAGTACGGCTTTTGCTATAATTTATTTGTTGATATGTTTTTCGTTTGTTTCCAACTTTTTAAATTCCTAAAATGTTGCAAAATGCTGGAGCAAAATTCAAACTGTATCCATTTTCAATAATTCTCAACTTCAGAGATTCTATCACTTTTCAGAAACATTTAACTGTTCCAACTGCTTTTTGCTGTTCCTTGGGTTCCTTGATTGCAAGAGATTAAAGAACAGCTGCACAGTTAAGCGTGCATTTTTAAGCCAAAGCTTGTGCAATTTAGAAACAGCAAACAGACAGTAGCCTTTACGGTACTGGGAAAGCATAAAAGGTGAAACGTTAAGATTTTGAAAGCTTTTGCTGTGAAGCACATTCTGCAGAGAGGAAAAAATTGGCCAAGCGATATTTCTAAAAAATGGCACATGCTGCGCTGGAATTAGATGTTTAAGTCTTGATCTTGGAAAAAACAGAATCCTGTGTAAGAAGTGAGAAGTCACATTTGGCCGCGACGTTAATACTCCAGCACCACTGAGCTCCTGTTGGTAATTCGAACTTGCTGTTTGTAGACCAAATTGCAGCTTATTTGACTGTGAAATGCCCTTATATGTGATAAGGGTCCATATTGAACAGTGATTAAGAGTGAATGACAAATTTAGTGCTGTCTTTGGTATTCGTATACCCCGCAATTAATACAGAACATACTGGCGTGGACTTCGAAATTGTGGTTTTTAGGCTTCTTTTGGTTTACTAAGACGCGATTCTGTAGAGCGCAGGATTTATTTTATCAGCCGTACCTTTGATGGACAATTACTTTAATTCTTTGCAAACATTGAAAATTGAACGCTTACCTAATAGTTTAGAAAATGTAGCAGCAATTCATATGCCCTATCTGGATACAGGCCTGTGATTACAGTTAGTCTTACTCCTCGTCTCATGTGTATACCAATGCAGCAAATTGTCGGAGGAATGTAGGTCAAAAATTTGTTTGGGATCTTTATACTTTATAAGCAGTTGTCAGGCCATGGGCGTAATTACGCAACAGCAATTTTTAAAAAACGTGTCACTGTAAATCATGGAATGTTTTACTCATTTTTATTGGCGCTTCCAATTTACTTTGAATATATTGCCTGTCTGTACAAAATATATTATTTTGTGGATGCCGGATTCTAGTTCCAGGTGTCTGCATAAGTAAAGATGATAAATGTTCGAGCACCGTAACACCTTGCTTATCATTTTCCTCCGAGAACTGACTGACCCCTTATCCTTAGATTGGAATGCAATCAATCGATGTTACAAACGAGCACTGGCATATGGAGTCCTGCGCAGTCACCTCCAGACCTGCGTCATTTACAATTGATTGTCTTCTACCTCGTATAAGTGTGGCCTTTACCGTTTCCATTGTTCGACCAATTGCAGAATTTTATCATATTATTATGTTGAATTTTGAACTATTTGCAGGAAAATGTTCATAGTTTTGCTGTTGGTGACTATGTTTTCCTTAATTGCATGCACTTTTCAATATATATATATCAACCCTAAGTATCAACAATTATTCTACAACACCATAACAAATCGCGTATTTAAATTTTAACTGGTGGATGTACAACTAGTGGTTTGGTAAAGTTTACAGAAGTAGAACATTTATAAAAGATTCACAGAGTTAACTTTGCCAATATTCTGTTCGTTATTCTATGCTTTTTTTCCCTTTTCCCACGAGTAATCCACACAGTTTTATATTTCTTTTTTAACTCTAAGCCAGTTTTTCTTTAATCTGCACATGAAGTTCGGTAACTTACAAGCGCAAATTTGAGAGATTTAGGCTGATAATTTGAGAAAAAAGGCGGGCTTATGGGAAAACATTTATTCATATGCTCATTTTTGAAAAGGTTGATCGGCTTTTCAGTGTCAAAATAAAACGTCAGCATTCGAATAAATTTGCACCGGTGGGCCTGCATAATTTCTCAAATTTTCAAGTGCTTTTTTCGTTCGTTGGATTTTGTTCTCTATATGCTTACAAAGCCTCCATCATTCATGTAAAATTCATGGACTTTTTATATGGCCTTGAATGTTTAAACAACAATTTTCTTTAGGGCACGACATAGAAGGATAAGTGGTGAATTATACAAGCACCCTATTTTTAATGTATATTTCCGGTAAACGATATCGAAATCGAAATAATGATAAGACCAATATTTTAATCAGGTATGATATGTTGCTAGAACTTCTGTGGTATATGTCGCAACAAATTGTCCCAAACACTTCCACATACTTATGTTACAAAACATATTGATTTTATTAGGCTATGATTAGCATTTAAAGAGACCATGCTTGGACTCAATCAAACAACCGTTACTCGGTCAGCTGCGTTTGGTGCAGGGAACTGACAGTTGAATATCAACTCAATGAACAATTTTGGAAACCTTTCTAGATTTCTTTGAATAAAATGATTTAATGGCTTTTAAAAGTAAAATTGGTCACGAGAACTCTTAATTTAACGCTAATTCAACATTTAAATTAGATTAAATTGCTTGTAGGCAAAATGACCGATTCATAAATGCTAAGCAATAACAGTAGAAAATTACAGACGTTAAACCCGTGTAAATAGCAAAACATTTCAGGCGAATGTACTAACATATTTGGCATAAAATACAGCGGGCCATACAGGCACCCGAACTTATACAACATTGGGCATTCCACTAAGCCAGCAATTATTTCCATGTGAAATGTACTTAGTGAGTACTCTAAAGAAATTTTAACCAAAATTCTAAAATGTGTTTCTGATAAGAAAATACTAATCAAGCAAGATTTAAATTTAAGTTTTCCTTTAGCATAATGCCAGTATAGTTAAGTCACGCAAGGAAACCGCCTTTGTAAGAGCTTCTTTCCGGCCGCCCGGAAGTATTCCACTGTGTAAAAAGGCTATTAAATTTGTACACATTTGTCCCATTGATTTTCCACGGTCCCTCAATGGCAAACGTGCATTACAGAAAACATGTAAAAATCCTTTCTCTGATGCACTTGATAGTGAAGTTCGTCTTCTTTAAGTTCTAGACACGAAGAATGGCTGCGTTCTCATTTTTAAGAGGTTACTTAATAGGAAATTAAGTAAACAAATATCTTCCAACAGTGTATCATATCGGACCACTTATTAGGACGGCTCACTAATTATACAACCTTGTCCAAAATAATCGTATATTTATTGAGTCTTATATGATGTCCTCCCAATAGCATAAAGAAATGCGTGATTTTTCTTTGACGGAATGTGTAAAGCATGTAGTTTGGAATGTTATTTTAATGGCAAGTAGAGTTGAAATGTATTCATGAATGGGAAAAATTGAGGAAAATAGAATGTCATCTTTTCTTCAAAAACTGCGTTTAAAGAAAACGTTACGCGCGACCAAATGCGTAAAAGGAAGGAACATTTTCCGTGTCTGCTGTAAAACACATTTGAATTTAAAAAAGCATGAAAAAGCCAAAGAAATAATTCACACTTTTAAAGCAGTTAATCAGAAGGAAACCTGTTTAACATTCGGCTTCCTGGTGTGTCTTCAGTATATTGAACTTATACTGGAGGATAAGTTAAATCACAACAGTAAGAAAGTCATCTTTTTTAATCGGAATTGCATTTCAGCATTTCGGTTAAAATTTCATGAGTTGACACGACTACAGCAACTGCTGTTCCATTGAAAAAATAGCACCGAGTAAAGGCTCACTGAAGTTTGAACTATGCGTCTAGGGATGTGCACGCAAAGGACGATTTGTGTAATTTCAGACTGCCCTCCTTGCTTCACACGATTTGCATACGAACCCTAGTACGAACATTTAGAAACGAAATGTGATGGTATTTTTAGACAATCTCACAACTGCCTCCTGTCCAAACAGCCTGATGACAGCAAAAGATTTTTTTACAAGATGTTATCAAGTCAGATACACAGCTGGCCTTTTTAAAGACTTATGTACTAGGAAATGTGTTGCTTTTGAGATCGGCTTGCACTCGACGGTGCCTGAATGACGGACAACATTGAAAGAAATTTAAACATGCGATTACAATATTTGAGACTTATCTGAAACTGTTAGCGTTCAATCATACTTCACATTTTGTACTATTCATGCCACTGCAAGCAATTTTGGAGGAAGTTTCTTAATTAGCTTCAAGCAATTTTTTGTAGAATGTTTAGCCTTATGTCTACTGACCACTCCGTTCACACAAATAGCCACCAGTTTACAAAAAGCCGCTGACCCACCGTAATATTTGTGTCCCACTGGCGGAAAAACTGCCTTAATTTCATATAAACCTATCTTTGTACACCTAAATACACTTCAAAAACTGCGTAATGGTAACTGAATTTCGCAACTGCGGCAAATCAGTTTTGCACGCCATGGCTTGGCAAGTGGTCGCCGGTTTGATGAACTCAAGTACCTCTAAAGGTGGCTTTTTACTGTGTAAGCCAAAACAGGTTTGAGTGTGAAGTCCAGTTTTTTTAGAAAAAAAAACAAGATGGTGTAACGATATTCTTCTCCATCCGACGATTTGGATTCATATTTAAACACATTATTCGAGACAACCACGTAGAAGAATAGGGATTGTTGGGGCTGGTGTTTGCAAACTATGACAATCAATGCGGTAACCTGCAGTTTTTGTCAGACCATGACAAAGGGACAAAATAAAGCTGGATGCTACGTATGCAATAAAAGTTTATGCAGCATTGCAGGATTGCGAACCAGGAGAAGGGACTGGTATAACCATGGCTTCAAGGCAAGTGATGCCCTTTTACTCTAGCCACAGCAGCAACCAGTACCTGTTTTGTATGCCTACATTAAGCAGCTGGTCCACAGAAGATGTACTCGTTGATTCACTCATTTCACCAGTCCCAGATTCATCAGTTTCTACTGGTAAGTAACTGTTCCCTAATTTTTGAGATGCAAGAACCCGCGAACTTATTTGCAGGAGCTGCACCTTTTATACGACCAAAATAGGACACCACTGGAAGAGAAACAATAAGCTTTAAATTATAATGTCCCGTGGTTGCTGGTCAAAATGCAAAACTCATTTTGAAATTTCTGATTAAATTTCCGTCCTTTGGTATTTTGAATTTGTTAAAATATTTCAAAGAATTTGCAGCCGTGCAATTTAAAAACCCTCTCCCATTAGTCTCTACCCATCAAATGGAGGCGAAAACAAATCTCTTGCATGGGATATCAAAACATTGCACTTTCTTTCGAAAAAAACGTTTAACAAGCCTGCCTAGTTGGGTATCAGAGCAAAAACTCCAAATCTTGCCCATTTTGGCGAGTGCCTAGATAAAAAACGCGTAGTATCCATACTTCTGCCTATCGTGCTTGCCGTAGCAGATAAAAAAGCATGGAAAATTGTCGAAGTTATAGAGTTAAAACGACCCTTCAGACTTAAGTAGACATACACCCAATTCAACGATGATACGGGCAATCTGGAAATAATGTTAATCTTTTGCGAGTTACAGTAGTTTGCTCTCACGATGGCCTACGAGTAAGATCAGCGTAAGTAAAAGGCGAAAGCCAAGGTGCCCTTACGCTGATAGGCTTGATAGCTTTCATATTTTAATGTAAAGTTGATCATGGTTTGCTTGAGCAAGGAAACTGTAACCTTAAATCAATTATTAATTCATGCTCGTCAGTGATAGGACAATGGGGCAAACTTTATGGATTAGGCCAGTAAAAAATAAAAAACCCTGAGTAAGTTTGTTTTTTTCGGCTTATGTTAATTATCGTTGCTTATACATTTCTCTAAAACCGAACAATTTTTTGCATGGATCTATGTGTTACTGATACACATAGAGGATATGTTTCCTGCGTGTTTCGGCTTTGGTACATGCACTCAGTGGAAATTACTGATATACACCGTGGGATCGAACGATGCTTAACTTCATCGGCCCAAGCATGTTTTGATAGATACAATTAAAAAGCACGTGAAGCGGAGAAATAAAATGACAGAAAACTAATAGGAGAACATTGAACACCATTAAATTTCATAGGCCTAACAACCGGCTTTCCTTGCTGGAAATTACAAAAACCCACAATTTTAATGAATAAAATTAAAAAAACATGAAAAATTAATGTTTATTTTTGGGTAATGATGTAAGAATTTCGCATCCTGATTTTTGTGAGACTAAAAGATTCATATATGACATTCAGGTCATTAGTCATGGTTTGCAAAATTAGCGGCACGTTTGCAAATAATCTTAAATTAAATAACTCACTTAAAACAAATAACACAATATGCATAACTCTGTAGGCATTTGAAAGGTCGAAAAATATTATTGAATTTGCAAGACGTGCAGATTTATTATATTTTTATTAAATATTCACGTTTCAACTTGAATTATTGACTCATTGCCTAGTGTACAATCTCCGTAGTTATCTTTAAAGTTCAGCGTTTGTATTTACGAGAAATGCGCATCTACTCGTCTCCAATTTTACAACGCTTGGAGATTATTGGTCGACTGGTTCACGTAAAATGCACTAAATGCTTACAAATGTATTTCAGTGTCCTCAGCACTGTATATAGTGTTGTTTTTTGTCATTCCAGTTGCAGACACCCGGCTGATGTACTTACATTATGTTTGCGGATGCATAAAATAACCAAACACAAATATTATAAGTTAATAAACGTCCTGTCACTAAAGGTTCTCTGGGAAAACATCATAATTCAATAATTTTGAAAGCACCAGACGGTGTGGTTGATAGTTGGCATGTAAGTCGATCCTGCTTTTGGACACGCATCTTCAGCGTATGTTACGGGCACACACTTAACTTGCTCTTATGATCTCCCCTACGGCTAAATAAATTAAGAGAAGTATCGGCTAGCCACAATTTAATTTCGGCCATGGAAACATCAGAATGCGCTCTAGGTTTGTACTTTTTTGGCAGCGGAGAATAATATAAAATTTGAAATTTAATTATGATTCAGATTTTCAATTCTTATGTAAGCTAAAGAATTATTCCCACAGAAAAAAGTAATAAGCAAATTGTGGGTTCTTAAATAGCTTGATCTCGAAAGACCGCTTTGCTCGTTGATTTGTTTGAGATGTCTCTGAAACAAAGGAAATAATATCAACTGTGCTTAAACTTATTTGAAAACAAATTTTGGATGCATCTTCAAATGTTCAACTTGCTTTCAACCGGACGCGTAGGCAGTTGCAGTTAAAATTTGCAAAAAGGTTTAAAACAAAATTGGCAGTGTAATGAAGCACGTATCAAAAGGAACAATAAACAAGTGTGAAGCAATTTACCCTTTTCTTGCCCTGAATCAGCTGCAATTAACTTTATCTATTTATAATGTTTGTCGAAAGATGGTATTGGAAATTTTCGGAACTCTCAGATTTAGTCGAATGGAAAACTGAAGAAGTCTATATGAGATAGGTCTTTAAAATAAGGAAGGTTGCATGCAAAAACGTTTAAGCCTCCTGTTTTACTTTTAAGATAAAAACAGCGCAGTAAGTCGAATTATAATGTTCATAAATAAGCAAATATTACCATTTTACGAGAACATAGAAGCATATACCTGTGAGAGACTATTTTAAAAACCAAATTACTGAAACCAAACTTAAAGCAATAAGTCTACAATTCTTAATAATTAAATGTCATTTGTTTGGAAACTAGAAATATGGATTCAGATATTAATAAACCACACGACTGCAAGTCATCTGACCCATCAAATTTTGGCACTAGTGCCTCATGTTTTTGGTAGAACTATGTTTCTGAACAGCATTTATTAGAACACAGTAGCTGACCTATCCCATAAAACGTTAACCAAAATTTTGACATATCGGTTCGATTGAAAATGAGCATTTTGATGGTTGTTGTAAAATTTTCGTAGAAGTCCCACCAGGCTTTTGGCTATAAATGAGCTATTTTGTTTTTCCGAAAACTAATACTCGTTAAGAAATGATTTCGTAAGTAGTATGCATATCCCCATTAATTTTCAAAACCTCAAAATCCAAAAATATTTTTACAAATTGAAAAAAGAAATAATTTTTATAAGAACCATTTTTATATACCATTTCCTTAAAATGTCTAATGCAAAAAGGATGAACATCGGCTTCAAATGACTATTTTTTCTGTCGAATAATTTTGAACGAACCTGCCATTATACTTTTATGCCGCGTTTGCGAACTGTTAACTGTATCCTTTCCTTCTAGTGAAAATCACGCATTTCTACAACTTAGTAAAAATATGTCTGACAGTACTCATGAAATTTCTAAAGTGATTTTATATCATTTTTATACTTTATGAGCCGCATTAATTAAGCAGCACAAACTATACAGCGCGGATGGGAATTGTACGATCTTAAGTACCATTTTTAAAGGAAGAAATTAAAAAAGGCACAATTGCTACAGATTGATTACAAAAAAATATGTATTCCTGTGTGTTCGATATAATATACTTAGATATATAAGGACGCTTAAATTTAAATGAAAAATTTCGCACTTAATAAGTAGTCTATTTTTACTGAATGAATTTATGCGGCGACCGAACAGAGCTGCTGCCCGGTTGTGTTCGAAATATCTTGCGCAATACCCAGTATTATAACCTGACCCAAGTGTTCCTTTGTAATCGAAGAAAAAAATAGAAGTTAGGGTAAATTTTCATGAGGTAAACCAGTCGTTATAGTTAATGTGTGATCAATCATTTTATTTGTAAACTTTAATGCATTCGGATTAAAAATCTACACTTTGCATACACACTTTTTTCTTGAGCTGGCCATCGATAAACAATTTTCACTCAACATGTTCCGAAGCTGATTTTTTTAAATGTTTTAAAATAAATGCAGAGAATTCCTTTTGTTTACAAAAAAACCAATAAGCGGAACTTATTAATTCTAAAGCACTATATACGCGTGCCCTCCGTATTGCTCATCGGCAATGCTGCATGCTGCAGGATCAATTTTTAAAAATAAGTCTTTTGTCAATTTCTATGATCGGCTTGGACTGGACCTTCAAACCAGTGGAAGGGCAACCTTTTAAATTTCAAATATGCTCTTGGCAAATAGCCTTGTCAATCTTAAAAACTCTTGCACTCTCTCTCTTGCTTCTGCACCGAATTTAAACTTTATTCTTTCACAATAATGTCCATTAAATAGAGCAAATCAGCAAAACTACGAGGAGGAAATGAATGTAGCTGAATGAATTTTGTAGACTACCCAGGATCTGACTGAATTTTGCGATACTCTTAATGCAGGTGCGATGGGCTCGGCAGAGGGGACAGTCAATAAAGATTAATCCAGGGCGTTAGCGGGATCTGCTACCACTTTGGTATTATTAGCAAAAAGAAACCCTAAGGATATTACGCTGGTCATTAGCCAATCAATTATATTTATTCGCTCAGAATTTGAGGCCTAATGCCAGCGTATGGTGTTTGCATATCTGTAAAGCATTAACCAGATGCTACTTAAAGGTCACTAGTACACTTTTATGAGAATGATCGTGCATTAAGGGAAATTTCAGCTGTTTATGGTATTTAGAGCCTGAAGGTCGTCAGAGATACTGTCGCTAACGTTTCACAAAAGGTTCCTGTATATCGCATTCCACTTCTCGGCCGAACTTTGCAGCACAGCAAGGTACATTACCTGATTCCTCGCAAAGGATAACTTCTTGGATCTAAGGCCAAAACGTTATTATTCCCTATGCTGATTATTTCTTTTCTTCTTGCTCCCTAACTTAATTTATGCAAATCCAAAGCAGCACTCTTGTACTTCATTCACTCGCGCTTGATCAGATCCAGCTTAGCCATGAAAATTTTGCCCCCCGGTAGAGGCAACGTGCTTCGTCAGGTGGATAATTTTCCCTTTTTCGTATGCACGTTCCTAACTTCCCTTTTTTTCGCTGATATTGGTCACTGGTCTAGTTTTAATGCCCCTATTTTCTGCTTCTTCATAAATAAAGCCTCAAAACTGAGTTTCTGGAAACCAGCAACTCCAATGTGGTAGGATGCGGTCGGGTGTTTATGAGCGGCACAAGACTGACGAATTACGTAAATCGCATTATAACCAGTTTGGCTAACTGGAATGCTACGAGCAATGCAGGAGAGAGGAGTAGGGGTTAGTGACTTTGTAAATACCAAGTTCAGCGGCCGCGAATCTACGTGGGCTTTGTTGATGTGGCAATGTCTCAGTAAATATTTATGTCAACATTACTCTTGCTATTTCAGTAGCACATTTTGAAAAGGTGTAGTATGGAGGCGTATTTTCGTCAGTTAAAAGACGCCGAATTACGCCACCGATGTAAACTCACTAATTAGCAGTGAACATATTACAAAACGCTCCAAGGTAAAAATTTATATGCCGTTGATGGATAATTAGCTTCGTCTCAATGTCACACAGTACTAAGAGAGGAAGCTATAATATTTGATTTAGATAATATTTAAAACTGTTGACTGATGCATTTGAAACCGATTTCGTTCCTTCGTTTATTATGTAAATGCCATCCTTTGACACACATATTGTTAGGAAGAGGAAATGCACATTTTTTAAAAGCCACATTGTTCAGTAAGAATATCCAAATGTTGCTCTGATCCATCTGATCTTATTACCCGACGGACCATCTGCATTTCTTTTTGTACCAAGCCGTTTTGTGTTATTTCATTTATTTATCAAAAAATGTCTAATTATAAAGCTGCGGAGCTGACACGGAATTGTATATGAGTACTTTTTGTTGTCAGTGGACTGAACATGAAAACCGGCAGTGTCTTTATGGTAAACTAAGCTCCTGACCTAGGGTTAAATATATGCTTCGGTCTCTTGCATGTCGAGTATAAACCAGAACCCTGTCGACAGAAGTCGAGCCTCACGCCGCAGTTCCTGAAAGGCAGGGAATCAGAACAGTAAGAAGAAGAGTAAGAGGAAGAAGAAGAAGAAAAAGAAGAAGAAGAAACAATCGCTGGAACGAGAAGTTTATTGGTAATACTTTACCGATTACCACTCAAAATCATCGTCAGATACAGTCGTAGAAAGTTTAATAGCGGCACAATGTGTGCAGTATTTATAAAGCGTGCCTACTACAATCAGCAGTCCTCGTGTTCATCACTGGAGGTCATAATTGATGCGACGATTGATTGTTGGTTTGTATCATAGTCGTTACTTTCCGCGATTGCGTCAACGTTGTCAATACTTGGCATGACTATTACTGGCCTAGTTGGTTTGCTTTCGTCGTAACTGTTGGTCTCCCGCACCCTCCTCACGTGGATAGTAATTTAGCTCACGAAACATTACAGCAAAAATATGGATTTGGAAGATCATTACACTTATTAATTGAATGCGGGCCGGAGAACCATGACTGCTTACAGAAACTCACCTGCTTGCCTCCATCGGCAGTCGCGGACACATCCGTCTGCTATTTACTGAGAAGGATGACACTTACCTGTGCCTGTTCCTGTTTTGACTGACGTTGGCCTGAAGTGAAAAATTGGTCTTCTTCTTTTTCCTGGGCGAAGAAGTAAAGTATGAACACATGGCGATTTTTAGACGTTTTTACCTACAGTTAATCCCAACATCAGGAAGCAACTGTGGATTTTTTAACAGTGTACACAATAAAACTTTGAACCATCTGAACGATGTCATTTGGTATATTTTGGTTCCCCTACTGCAAACATGGGTTGGAAATCTGCAATGTGGAAGATTTTAAAAATAAAAGGGCAATCTTTGCTTGCTTTGTCCTCACTTTCTTGTTAGATATACGGAAACAAGTAACTGAGGTTCAGGTACCTACTTTGAGGACGGCTATGCGAAGGTGGCGATCGCTTATATGCACCCTGTCCGGTAACAGTCAGGAAGTGAAAACACATACAATAAAGATTGGACTCATCCGCCTTTCACCTTCCAAGTCAGATGAAACTTTTCCTGCATCTGTTATGATTGTATTTGACGAAAGTTAGCGGATCGTTCGTCCTGACTTGGTCTTTAAAAAGCTAAGTGTGTGTAGTACAAGTAGAAAAAGAAGAAGATATGGTGACAGGACGAGGGAAAAGGAAACCCCTTAAAGAGGATGGTTTGCATTATAGTCCGGGTAAATTACGTTTGCAAATGAATGCGCAGGGTCCAGTCCCAGAAGACCGCACGAGCAAAGTTGAAGTCTGTTCGAGCACCGGAACAATTCGTTTATTATTCTAAGCTTTCAATCTCCTGCAGGCGCCCATTGTCAGAGATAGCAGTAATAACAAAAAGACGACGCTCATAGGAGGTACAAATCAATCAATGATCACTGATGCAAATCTGGAGGTGACATTGCAGGGCTTTGTACGTCGGCACCAAATCAATACGTTGACTGATTGAGTTCCACTCTTTGACTTGGCTTCAAGCCGAGCCGAGAATTAATGAAGCCTGGACCACTGGTTGGAACTCAATCAATCAATGTATTGATTTGGGGGCGGGTGTACAGAGCCCTGCGCAGCCATCTCCTGACTTGCATTACTGTTAATTGATCTGCACCTCAGATAAGTGTCGTCTGTTTGTTGCTGCTGCTGTCTCTGAGGCTGAAAGCCTGCCCAAGTTCGAAATCTCAGAAGAATAAACGAATTGTTCCGGTGATCCAACAGATTTTGCCTGTTTTACATTAGTATTAGGTTAATGTGTTTAGTAAGCTTTAAGAATACGGTTGCGGTTAGTGTTTGGGTGAGAGTTAGTGTTAGGGTAAGGACATAGAAATATTACCTTTTCTTGAATTTTTAGCGCAAGGCCGTCTGTATAACGTGGCGAGGTATGCTGATTCCCTTGGCTAGGCCTAGGGCCTATAAGTAGCTCCTTTCAATGAGAATATTGTACCTCAAATCAATACTTCAGGAATTGTTTATTTTGTTTTTGAACTCTCAATCATCATGTCTTTTAAAATTCAAAAAGTACAGAATCTCAGCAACATGAACTTATTATTTTTGTCGTTGTTGGACGTTCTATGTTCTCAACTAAGCCTTAGCGCAAATTCTCTTATGTTTTTATTATCTTTCTACTACCTATGATGGACAGAATTCAGTTCTCTTCAAAATGTCGTTTTGGACTCTCAGTTGGTTTAATTAGTAGCAGGGTGTATATCAACAAGCATGAACGTCAAATGAAAATTATATACTGCAGTAATTATACTCCCCTTTCCAGCCTTCTCTATAATTTGCCTCGTTTTGGGTATTAATCAAATATATGCATGTCTGTCAAGTTGGCTTTAGCTAGTTTATAACCTCGCAACTTCGGTAGATTATCATGGGTTTTATAACATGTTGCCTTAATTTGTGCGTGTTTTCGCTTTTGACATCAAAATAAATAGATAACAGGTTTTACTTTGAATGCCAAAAATGACAGTTAACTTTGAGTTAATTTCAGTTACTTTAAGTACACAGACTGAATGTGGGCGGGGATAATGAGCCAACAGATTGGATTAAGGAATTGTAAGCAGAAGAGTTTCGCAGTACTTATTTCCTGGAATGTACTGCACGTTAAAGTCTGAAAACATCCCGCAGCTCAGTAAAAGGCTACTTACAGCTCGCGAATGAAAGGCCCTTACGTCTGAACTAAAAAAACACTACACTCAGAGACAAATGTCACTGAGACAATGTTATCCGTCCTGCAAACTTGAGACTGAGGATCTGTTGTAACTAATTCGTTACTGTTGCTATACACATCAGGACGCACAGTTGTGATCTGCTCGAAAGGCATCATTTTGTGGGTCCGAATACTTGCAAGGATAACCTTATCTGCTTAATCTCTAGATATACCTACAAATTTTTGCACTAAAAGCGAAATATGTAGTCTCTCTCTTCCGTAGAACGCCTCCAAGTCTGTGAACTGCTTCTACTTTTGCAAAACAATTTTTAATTACAATGGGTATATTACTAGTTCACGTACTTGTAATAGTAGAAGTAGTCGAAGTAGTAGTAGTAGTAGTAGTAGTAGTAGTAGTAGTAGAAGTAGTAGTAATAGTAGTAGTAGTAGTAGTAGTAGTAGTAGTAGTAGTATCTGGTGGTAATATTAATAGTAGTAGTAGCTTATGGTCATAGTAGTAGTAGTTGCTGTTGAAGCTTGTCGCCATAGTAGTAGTAGCAGTAGTAGTATTAGTAGTAGCTGGTAGTAGTAGTTGGTGGAAATAAAGGCAGGTAAAGAATGCCGACAAAGACAAAGGAGCCTGAATGGCATTTTTTATCTGCCTTTACTAGTACTAGCCGCTGTGTGGCTGTTGACGGGGCTCGAGAGTGAGCTCGAGAGTGAGCTCCAAGGCAGAACGGGACGAGGGAGTTCCGTTAGCGATCAGTGAGTGTTCATTCATGAATACAGCGGGCGTATATCTAGTTTACGTACTCATTCAATACCATGTCAGCCCCCAATTTTAGGCTGCCTGCCGAGTAGCCGGTCTTCAATGCTTCTTACCAATTTCAATGACGCCTTTATATTCTCTGCTAAGAAAGAAAAAGAACAACTGCACATCTCAGAACATAGAAAAGCACAGTATATAAATACGGAAGCTATAACGCCTGATCCCAAATTTTCATCCAAAACGTACTATTAAGGGAGAGCAATTCAAAACTAATTCTAGAAAGATGCTGTCCAACAGGGACATAACATTTCAACTATGCGTTTTAAGAAGTACTCTCCAATTGAACCACTTTTATGAGTTAACCTGTCTACCTATATAGTTTTCTGTAGAATATGGTAAAAAAATCTCCTCCTCTGACCCTGGCGAATGGATTCGGTTTCCTGAGACTCATGCATGGAATTCGGCAGAATCCTGTGGAGTTGGTACAAAAATGGTAAGGATATATTAAGTAAACCCTCTAGGTTTAAGAAGACCCGAATTAGTTTATTATTTGATTGCTATGGGATGTAAACCTATGTGTGTTAACTATTAAATTCATAAAATGACATGCGTAAAGTTGTTTTACTGTGATTTGTGTTATTAAAATACTATTTATTTATTAAAAAGTTGCTTTTTGCCTATTTTATATTATCAAGATCACTTTCGTTGGTAAAGCTAGGCCTAGGACAAAGGTTTTTGTGGAATATTTTTATTTTTTCTTGTACACATTTCCCTGATTGTCAATGGTGAGGCTAACCCGTACAACGCGATTATCATAATTCCCATTTTACACAATCTTCGGTTTAGTGGTAGTTAAGGGGCGGACATAAACTACGGTTGCCCAAAAAACCAATATCATCTGTTTTTATTGTAACTCAAATTTTCTCCATATCTTAACTTGGCAGAAGTATGAAGAGCAGGCCATGTTCCCCTGACGCAGGGATGTGCTCAAGTTAACAACGAAAGGTTACCTTGCATAACTTTTCCAATGTCAGGCTCATTTTATTAACTTCAAAATTTTCCTAAAGCATGTGAATTGCTTTCAAATTGTTTTGTGTTGATCTGCATTCGTTTTTGCTGTAACGTCTACCGATCCCACAAAAATAGTGCCGGTCCAATAAACGACAGCTTGTTACGTGCTAATCGGTGTCCAAGCTTCACGATAAGAGACAACATATTGTCAAGCCGACATAAGCACGTATTTTTGTTAGATATTTTTTTATGGCAGTCTCAAGTCATTTACTTAACGCAATGCCTATTTTCAACCGTATTCGCTAACAGCCCACTGCTTCTGTCTTTGTCGGCATCATTTGAACACATTTCATGCCACTGAATGTACTGAAGACCTCAATTTAGCTCGCTATGGTTTGCCCAATTCTGACCTCAATAAAGGCCAGAAAGGCCTTGTAAATCCAACCCCGCTTTTGCTCGACTGACTTGGCCAGCTGTTCGATGGACACACTTGCACCATTCGGCCCAACACCTGTGCTATGCGTCCTTACACCCTTCCTTCCACCCCACCTGCAGGCCTCAAATGGCCCGGGCTGGGAATCGGTGATTACAGAGGCAAACATTCGCACACATCCACACACGCAGTAGCCCGTCTGGCACCCAGTGTACGCAAGTGGGGCACAGATTTCCGCACTTTTCTCCCCACCTCGCATGCGAATGCCAGTTGGCCTTTGCTTGCGGTCGCTTCGGGCCTAGTTTATACCTTCAACTAGTAAAACCACGGACATTCGTTTTCGCCCACCTGCATATGCCTCAAAGCTGATCGTGCGGCTGTGTGTTTGCAGGCATGCATCGCGAACCAAAGCACTGGTAAAGATAGAAAATTCCGGGTAAATGAGTCATATTTAGTCCAAGTTACCGTTTGTCCAAATTATCTGAAATCATAGCAGGCTAGCACTTGCCCGAAACAAATCGAGGAAGATCGTGTTAGCAATCGTTAGCAAACCCCTGCACTCGTTGATCGTGGGTATTCTACTTAAATACCACAGTCTGGTTTTTGAAAAGGCTTCTTGGCTCTTAGATGTCCGATAGTTTCTGCCTTCTTTTTATACATTTTCTTTAAATGCTGAATGCTCCAAAAGAGGCGTTTTTGTGCCTTTTCATACATTCAATGTACTGTGTAGCATTAATTTCAGGCCATAGATTTCCCCAACATTAAACCGCGGCCAGAATTTATATTCTCAACCATAAAAACTAACGCCTGTATGACGTAAACTTTGGATTCCAGTGAAATATTTACTCTCAATCGGCTGTACTCGAATATCCACTGGGATGTTTTTTTGTGGGCTACAGTTTCAGTAAAATTTTCCTCCTTCTTGATACCGGGAAGAGCAAAGCGGACTTGCGGATTTAAATGACAAAGTGGTCGAAAGCCCAGCTTCCCGAATTTGCGCGCACCCATCCTTGTACTGCTCATGAACCCTGCCTTTGTGCAGGGTGGACGGGGCTTTGCAACTTGTTCCCAGGGCAGGATAACGCGTTATAAAGTGCATATGCCGACATATGCGCGCGGTAGCCAGTCAAGCTCAACGACTGACACTACGCAGAGATATCGCCTCATGTGAACAAAGGACAAAAAGCATAGCGTAGAGAAGTGTGCTAATTGCAACGGTTCGGACAGACTTTTATAACGAATTGCGTATCGGCACACTGTAAATAACTCAGACCATTTGCAAACATTACTTTTCCATCACTTTTAGAAAATGAAAACGGTGCCCTTCAATGAGAAGCTGCACTGAGCTTGAGAAGGAAACGTTGGTTTCTCCTGCGTCTTTTATTAATTTTGGAGACCCACTGTGCGTTTATCGTCGAGTTGGTTGCCGGTAAATGAACCTAGTTTTACTGAAATTAATGATCGTCTGAGTCTATAATAGTACTTTAGGGGCTGTGGTAGTCGCCGGAAATATCTTACTGCCAATTGCTTTTTTTAACGCCGCCATATCTCACTTCACTAACTGATTTTGGCTACATATCATGTTTTATTACAGCAGACGTCAGAGAAAAATAAATTAAATTCAACAACTGTAATATGCGTTGTTAAAATGAGCATTTATTGAAGCACTGTGCCCTAGATGTTAATGTGCCCTCTGAAGTTGAAAATTTTTTTTAACAAAACAAGCTATCTTCCTTTAAAAGCGACTCCCCATTTTTGTAAAAGTGCAAGCCACACCTTTAAGATATTGCGCCTTGCTAACTGAAGGCTAAGCAAATTTTCTAAGGGAAGATTTTACTTATGACATTTCGTTTTATGCCATCATTACAATGTGCCCGATTGGACGAGGCCAGTCATCATTGATTGTCATGGGGATCTTCTTTCCTTACGCCTGGAAATTTACGACAGAACTGGATCGTTTTTAGGTAAAAAGGAGGGAGAGGCCCCAATCCTGTGTGACTTTGCACAATAACTCGGCTCTACTTGCTGCGGGATGAAACATATGAGGACGATGGAGATTAATGACACATAACCCTCCGCGAAATTCACACAGAAGCCGCGTTCAACGAGTACTCCGAACTTTTCCCTTTTTCCTTGTAGCACTGACTTCGGTGCTACAACTGCCCTGATCTTGGCGTGAGGCAGATTGAGTGACGATAATAATAATAATAATAATAATAATAATAATAACGATGGTGGCTAAGATTCAGCGGAAGAAGAGAAGGCTAGAATCTGGTGTGCCACTCAACCTTGCATGGTCAGCAGTACCAAGTGATTTCAGTTTCTTTTCCATTTAGGACACGAGAATAGGGGTAAGAAAAGAGTAAGGATTAGTACAGGGGACGGAGGTAATCTTCGGTTTTAAAAGCTTTCTAATTACGGGAATTATAAGCTTGTGAACTGTCTGTTCGTAAATCACCACATCTGTTCATAAAATATGCGGCAAGGTCCTTATTCAATTCAAACTTTTATGAGCAATATTTCATGCATTCCTCGTAACCTAGGGAAATATGTTAATTGTCTTAGATGGGATTTGTAGAGCATGCATTTTTGTAACATCAAATGCATGTGAAACTTCAGGGTGGGGTCTAATTTACCGAGGAAGTTTTCCACCCAGAACATCCACATTCTTTGAGTTTTCAAGTTAAGGAAGGCGCAATTAACTGCCTCATGAGTACAAAAAACTATATTTTCGCATATGTTCTTTGTAAACAGAATTCAGAAGGACGTTGAAAATCAAGGCAGGTGCCTAGAAAGCCCGCACCTTGATGTTAATTAAATATCTTTAGATAAGACTGCACGACAAAAAGGGTTCCAACTGTACCTCAGTTATTCTTTTCAAACTGAAAACACACTGCGAAATTTCAGCTGACGTTTCATGCGGACGAACTGTGCAATTTTAATAAATAACACTTAGTAATTTGTTGCAGTTGACTTTATAAAAAAACTATAAAAACTCCAAAATTAATTTAAATTCAACCTCGAAATTTTAATCACTTAATCGATTAGTTAACGCCCAGTGGCAATTGTCAATAGTCCCGATCCGAACCGACAAGATACTGAGTCCGTGGCTAAATTGTAATGGCATTGGAGTTATAAACAGCAAGTCGTGGATTCAAGCGTCCGTAAGGCTGGCTGGTGTTGGCTTATAAGACAAGAAATAACATCTCTTCATCTTTTTCGTTGTTGACAAAAGCGTTTATCATATAGTATTAGTCGCTATGCAACTGCTTGCGGGGCTCTAGGTCGAATTTCAAAAGACAACACGTCGAGGTTGCCCTTTAACCGATCGGTGAGTTCCCATCGATCGTTAATTGAAGTGAAGCAGTAGGGCCTTAGGCACTTCTATGACCTCGCCTGAGCCTTTTCAATACACATTTTCTAAATTTCTGGAGGCTCATTTTAAATCCACGTACATTGTTCCCAGTACGCCAAAAATTACCACTGTCTGACTTGAGCTTCTTGCAATGTCATTCTTTTCTAATTCTCACAACTGTAAACGCTTGGTGAGCGTCCATCAGCTAATTTTAATATTCCCGATCGACACCGGTAAGACAACGAGCCTTTGACTCAATGGTTAGAGCTTTGAAATTTTAAGCAACAGGTCACGGGTCAAAGCATCGGGTGGTGCACAAGCTGATGTTGGGTATGGCTATCTGATGACGACGAAAAAGCCACAACCGGCCATTCCAGTTTCTCTCTTTCTTTTCGATAATGTTCTTCCTCTGATAGTCATATTTTTCCAACTAAGTGCCTCCAATTTCAGTTTCACAGGAGATCTCAACGCTGTACACTGTCAAGACTATATGACACAGGAATTAGAAAAAAATTACATGGATAGAAGCTAAAGTCAAACAGCGAAAATTTTCGGCTTACTCGGGAATAATTTACGTCGATTTATAGTGAAGCGAGGGAACCATAGCAGGGGTACAAAGGGGACCCAAAAGATGTCAAAAAGAAGCCGCCCCATCCAAGCACTCGTTAAGTAGACGAAAATGCCTGATAGCGAACAAGAAAAGAGAGAAAGTAGCAAAGAGGAATGGTCATTTAGGGAGAAAACTTTATTTTCAGTCATGTTTCCCCTTCAAAAGGAGGCCGAATAGGGAGCACTGCCCATTCCGCACTTTGAACCGTTGGTCTTTCGGGCTTTCAAGCGTAAAGTCCTGTCGTCTCATTAGAATCCTTTTGTGTCGGTGAGAATAAGGTAGGTGGCATGTGCATAAGCTTTCTGCTATTCGATTAATCTCGGTTGAGTATGGTCTTTTTATCAGCCAATTGAGCTTGGGGAGCAACTTTATGCCACTCCGAATTGCACAGATCTGTGATGCTACCGGCTTGTTTGCTGGATGTAGGGCAGTATCATTGACTGTAGCAGTGAGTGGTGGAAGGATACGTGATACCCATTTTACCCCGTTTCTTACCTGTGCCGACGACCTCGTTTCAGTTCATAACACAAATAATCAGTTGCGTCACCTCGTGGACAGGAAGTCAAATAGTTTAATGCTACCGCAGTTTTACAGCCATGCTAAGTGCACGCTTGGTGAGGCAGGTTCCAGCTAACGCTATTAATTTGCGCCACAAAAGGAAAAAGTAAACAGTGCGATGTACAAAAACATGCGATTCGTGCGAACGGTGGACGTGGGAATAGGGGTAAGATTAGTGTAAGAATTAGTAAAGGGGTGAAGGTGATCTCCGGTGTTATAAGCTTACTAATTACGGGAATTTTAAGCTTGTGAACTGTCTGTTCGTAAATCACCACATCTGTCCATAAATATGCGGCAAGGTCCTTATTCAATTCAAACTTTTATGAGCAATAGTTCATGCCTTCCTCGTAACCTAGGGAAATATGTTAATTGTCTTAGACGGGATTTGTAGAGCATGTATTTTTGTAACATTAAATGCAGGGTGGGGTCTAATTTACCAAGGAATTTTTCCACCCAAAACATCCACATTCTTTGAGTTTTCAAGTAAAGGAAGATGCAAGAAACTGCTTCATGAGTAAAAAAACTATATTTTCGCATATGTTCTTTGTCAACTGAATTCAGATGGACGTTGAAAATCAAAGCAGGTGGCTAGAAAGCCCGCACCTTGATGTTAATTAAATATCTTTAGATAAGAATGCACGACAAAAAGGGTTCCAACTGTACCTCATTTATTCTTTTCAAACTGAAAACACACTGCGAAATTTTATTTGACCTTTCATGAGGTAGGCAATCTGCAATAAAAGACTGAAAAAGGCTTAAAAGCCTGACGGTTGAATACAAATAATTATTACTTTCATCCCCAGTATATTAATCTTTCTAAACATATGTGCTTTCAGGCATAGCCGCGTGCTCCCATTAGCGCAGCATACAAATTGAAGAAAACTTTGCCTTTGGTTCAACAAATGGGACGATGTAGGAAGACAAATGTGGTTGAATTTCAAGACAGGTGGGTTGATAACGGTTTAGTAAAATGCCCTTTCCTTTTACGTTTACCTCAGAAATACAGCAAAATATTTGATATTTTAACGATGGAACCAGACTCCTCTGTCGCAACTTCAAGTACGTTTCACATTCTGCGATAGCTATATGTGTTTCAAATGCATAGAGTTTCAGTCGACGTCTTACAGACTGTAGCCCAGATGTGCGAGACAACGGGAACTGCCCCTTGTTCCGTGTTTCCAACCTTTTTCTTACGTCATTTTGCCTTAATTAACTGGTCAAAGTAGCGGCTATCTTACAAAACTTTAGCCAAAATTCTGAAATGTGCTTTTGATTAAAGGAGATTACTAAAGTGAGGTTGTATGACTGATTACCCTGCAGCATACTTTTAAGATATTGCATTCCCAACAGAATTTTGCCTTTTAAATTGGATTTGGTTTGGTCACCTTTGATCATAAACTTGGCGAAAATATTATAAATTATGTTGTATGCATTTCTCACATTGATTTTCAGTGTCCTAATAAATTCAAATATATTTTATAGAAGACAGATGCAAAATTATTCATCTCTTGACCCATTCAATTGAACATTACGTCTTCTGTAAATATTATTATTAAGTACTCGATAACGTTCGGTGTAAAAACTAATTATTCTGTGATTTCTAAGGACCATGGAAATGCTCATTCATCCAACATCGAATCTATTTGTTAACTGATGCTGTCTATGATATTTACAATCTGGTTTACATCCATTGCCAAATTCTATCAGCTCAATGGGACATATTTTTAACAAATATGGAGAAACGTTTGACTTTTCTGACTCCGAAACTATATAGTATGTATTTTGGAAATCTGAAGTGTAGGTGCAGCTGAAGATTGAGTTTGAAATTACTTGGAAATTTTAAATGATACTTGTAACCAATTCTCCCCGCTTCTCTGTGTATTAAATTTGAGGAGTACGTTATTGGCCACCGGAGGAAAACTAATAAAGGATGTTTTCGTAGAAAAATCGTGCCTTCTTTGCCTACTCCCTTGGGAGTCACAGTCTCCCATCGTTTCTATGTCAATTTGTGGAGCAATTAGTTAAAAAAGAATGTAGTGTGCGCCATTTCTAACTGGCCACAGCCCTCTTTTCGTCAGATAACCGTAGCATATATCTGTTTACCCATGTGTTTGGCGAAATTTCTTCTCACAAATTCCCTTCACGAATACAGGATTAGAGAGGCAGTATTCCAACAGAACTCGCATAAAAGCGAGAATGCACGCAGAACAGTAGCTTCAACTTAGTGGAGATTATTTCTGACATATTTTGAGGCTTTTAAAAACGGTTGAACATCTTTTCGACACTGCCACTATGACAGGCGTGACTAGGGGAACAAATTCTGATACACAACAGTTTGATACAGTAAACCTATTAAGGTTCCGCCTTACGTCCGTCCTACCCGCAGGAAAACTTCATTTCTGTCTTAGAATCAGTGTTGTTTGAAAACCACATCTCAGAGGAATTGAAACGCCATCACCAAATCACGCTACTTTCTCTCTTATGTCACATATCAAAACGCAGTTATGCCAAGTAATCCGGGGCAACGAACTTGAAATCCGAGGCCGAATCTTACACTCAACACGAGGACAAAATTCAGTTTAGCATCATAAGGCAGCAAATGGAATGCCTGAGTAAGCCGACAAAGTCATATTTACGGTGTGGGATGTGTACATTACTGGGCTGACTACATAAACTCAAAGGTTTTGACGTTTTAAAATGTTGAATGAATAAATCATGAGTTTTGCGTGACAAACCGATCCAGGGCAAGAATAATTCACTGAGTTTCAGACATGAGAAGCCCAAAAGTGCCACTCGGAGCGGGTAATTTTATCTTTCTATAAATGATATCTTGAAGAAAGTAATGGAGGTAAATTGCCGAGGGACTTGTTCAGCTTTTTCGTAATCATTAGTATTTGTACATGCTGCCGCGTGGGTGAAAGGGAAAAAATTAAAGAAAAAGAAATCACACGACTGGAATAAGCACCGGCATACCATGGAGTCTCTCGCTGAAATTATGAAAAAGCAATGGTTCGGGTCTCGTACTTCATTTCACATGGGGTAAATAATTTTTATGATAATCAGGTGTCAGTATAATTGCTATAATAGATACCTCAGTAATCTGAGTAAAACCGGGCCATGCATCTAAAGAAATCTGGGAAGATTGCCTGTTAGGGTGATAGCCCGACGCCACCTTGACCCGAGCGATCGACGAAGTCCATCATGTGCCCAACGAAGTGGACTTGGCACTTGTGACATTCGCGACATCCACCGCACTCCCTCGTCCCTTATTCGTCTTACTGCAGACGTCCAGAGGTTGGCGCGCACGCGAAGTGATCTACTATAGTTTCATTGAACGTGCCTCGAATTATGGTAGTAGGCCCTCACCACTCGGTTACAGGACTCACTCGTCCCGTTGTGCCTTTGGGCTCACTCGGCAGCTCTACCAGCGTTGGATTTCTAACCAACTGGTCGCAAATTCGAGTCTCGGTTGCCACAACACTTGTGGTTGGATATGGTGGGCTGATTATGGCTAATAAGCCAGAAATGGCCATTCCAGTGTCCCTTGCCTTTGGCGGTAATGTCACTGAGCCTCGAATATTATGACAGTGTCCTGCGACAATTAAGTTTACTTTGTTCGTTTATGGCAGGAAACACAGCATCTAGCACTGATTCACCCCCATTTGATCTCAACACATCGCTGCACACCGTAACAACCGCTCCACAATAATCCGACCAGCTTTATTTCTAAGTCTGGCCTCACCCACTGTATTTTTCAAATTTCAAACGAAAACTTTCTCACATTCTTCACTTTTGGACAATATTACGAAGAAGTAGCTCTTTACAAACCAGGAAGTTCTCAGAAATGCTTTCAACAAATTTATGAATCTCTGATTTCATCCCGTTTACGCAACTTACGAAAACAGTTTTTTCCTCTTTCTAAATAAATTTGCTAGGTTAGATCGTTTATAGTTAAGATAAAGATGCTAGTTTTTAACTTCGAATATTCATATTTCAGAAATGAAGCAACTTTCCGAATAGCTTGATATTCTCGCGGAAATATGTAAAAGCAGAGGGCCCTATTTTTCTAAACGACTAGCTTCGAGACCCACGGGGTGACAAGCGTTTAAGTTTGGCATTCCCGTAGCTGCATATCCTAGCTGTAGTTTCACTCAGTTACTAGACTAGCGCATGCGTTATAAATCTGTATATTCTATTTGGATAGAAGCCTTTATGCCTTTATATTATTTCGCTTTGTGCTCCAGGTCTTAAATACTAGCTGACAAACCACAAGCCGACCCTGTTTGCTTAGCATGAGGCTGCTTTATTGTTTGGTCTCGAAGTGGACACTAAAATCACAGTTTGAAGGCCACTCACCCTTCTGATAGACAAGCCTCAATAAATCAGTAGAGTTCCGATTGAGTAAGTAACTTAAGCGATGGTAGTGGATGAAGTCGTTTACTGTCAATTGACCTGCGTTCGAGCCACGCAGACCAGAACCTGAAGTTACATGCAAAAAATAAAATATTTAGTATTTTAAAGCATATTTAGTCAAGTTTGTCCTCAAATAATCTTCACAAAGGGGGATCGTGGCTCCTTTTAAGACGTTACCACCTGCCATCTGTCAGATGGTAACTGATAGAATGGGATGTTTGGAATACCTAAGACGACGTGGTACTCCCTAAGAAGCCGGGAAAACTATTATTTCACCTATCGTTATCGATGACAACGACCAGCATACGGCGTGTGTGGTCAATAATTGAACATAAACGGATGAGGCTTGTGTAGAATCTACCTCACCTTCTCCTCACAATCACAACGTTTCAGGGATGGAGAAAATGCAATTCGACTTGAGATTAGCTTCACCAGCGACCACATTGCATAGATAATGTCTACATGGGATTAGGTGCTCACTTTACAGCACTAACTTCCCATAGACCTAGCTGTTCAAGAGCTGCCAAATACTCATCAGTCTTGGACTAGAGCATCTAGCGAACTTTAACTAAAGTAGTTATAATGTTCAACCGGCCCATGCAGAGATGAATTTCACACAAGTGAAAGGTTTGGAAGGACTGTATTTAGAATCCCTACGCTAAATAAATTGGTTGGCACACAAAACCTCGACGCTAGGCCTCTTTGACGCGCGCAGTGGAGATCATTCCGAACCTTAAGAAGTTATTTATTTTGTATTGTGGTCACAACGAAAGCAATTTCATTCTGCGTCGAAAGTCATGGGACATAAAATTAAATTTCCGAATTTCTTTTCAAACAAACAATTTGAATGTAAATGCTCGTGGAACGTACGAACGACAGCGCTTCATCTTCCGCGTGAATATTTTCCCAATCAGCACCTGAAAAGAAACGCAATTGCATTTTTAATGCCGTTCTAATAGCGGCTTTGCCAGTGGTTTTATCCCACTTTCCAGAAAAAAAATAAAGAAAATATTTCATTATAGCACCTTATTTTGAAGAAATTGCCTTCATTTTAAATTTACTCTTAAAATAGTTGTTTTTTTGTTTCACTGCCCACCATTTGCTCTCTTGGACTTTTAAGCTTGAACAGAGATTATATAAGCTGTTCATCGTTCGCTTTATTTACGAAAGTTTGTATTATATATAGACTTTTAGGTAGCACAAATAAATACGCAAAGGTTGCGTAGCTCAATTACTCTCAAGCTAGCAAATTTTTCCATCCCAAGAACTGAACAATCTGGGATGGAAGGTGGCAAGGCCTAGTTTAAGTCATAGGTCATTTTACATGCATTGGATGGCGGCGTACATTTCTTGCGTAGATCAGACTGTCTTATACTCCAACGAGTAAAATTCTTGCCTCTACTTGCTTTTTAAGGGGGGGACGCTGGGATGCACGCGTTACGGGCCTGACCGCTGGCCCCCATTTTGTCCTTATCCACCTCCATCCATGTAGCAGATCAACGTTTGATATTTCAATGAGTGACCCAGTTCATCCCAGTCTCCCGAAAAGTAGCAACGGGAAGTAACTTACTTCTTCCTTGATTAGTAAGCATGCTGGAATTTGGATCAGACACGAACAAATGCGCGTACCGCCATTTTACAGTGAATGGTTAGAAAGAAGCGCTGAATATTACGGCTTTCATTCACTCAAGACCCGCTGGTGGGTCAGATAGAAGCCTCGTTGGATCATTTGCTACGCACATTTCAAAGGGAGCAGGTGGACGCATCCCCCTTTCGCCGCCTCCTCCTCCACTGTCTCTCGCAAATCCTCTCTCCACGTTATAGCTGCAGCGGGAAATTTATGAGGCAACGACGGCTTACGCCTTTTCCCTGTGGCCACCTTATCTGCTGGACTGATAGTCCTGCTGCTGACCTGGCATCGATTGCCGGATTCTGCAGAACTACCTGCACCAGCCAGTGTGTGCGTAGGCGTCATGCTGAGGGTATACTGGCCAACAGCGCAGTGTGTGCCGTCGATCAAGGTGACAGGCACTCCCCGTGCGGGTGATGTTGCGGTTCGCACAGCCAGTAGAAGAAGCACCATTCGTTAGCCCAGTCTGCACGCGTGCGTGTGTGCCTGTGTGCGTGCGTGTAGTACCCTCAAGGCCATTGACCACCTGACGGAAGGCAAACCGTACAGCAGGGTGATTTGGGTGTATTGCTGCATGATGTCATCATCAGCCTCTTGTCCACTTCTTCTTCTTCTTCTCTTCTTGCTATCCGCGCTCACTGCGGCGTTCGAAGATCTAGATTATGCTGAGCCCTGTGGTCCCTGTGACTACAGCAAGTGTCCCCCGGTGACTCAGTGTCCCGTGGGAGTGGTGCGGGACGCCTGCGGTTGCTGCAATGTCTGCGGCCTTGAGCAGGGACACCGGTGCAACACACCCGAGGAACTGGCTGATTTCGCGGCGGGTCGGGCGCACAGGGGCTGGTATGGACAGTGTGGAAAGGACCTTGAATGCCGAGCGCGAAAGGATGTAGATGATGAATTTCTGGGCAAAGAGAATATCTGCTTCTGCACTAAGCCGGGACGTCTTTGTGCCTCGGACGGAAACACCTACTCGGTCTGCGAATTCGCTGCTGTCAAGGCCGGGTCAAACGGAGCCATCGAGTTGATCAGCTATGACGATTGCAAGTCCGGTGGGTGCCTTTTTTTGCCTCATCACCCTTTGCATGAAACAGTGTTTGAGTAAGAAGATATGCACAAGGTCGAACCAGTGCCTAAAAGAGGCACAGATCCTCTTCAGGAGCGAAGAGACACTGAGATTCAGCTGTAACTCAAGTCTGAATGATGCCGCCTTCCGATAAATCATATCGTGCTCCTGGTGAACCTTCCGAATCTGAAACTAATCGCATGCCATTTTAATAAACGCAAACAGCACACTTTTACGGATGTATTGTGCCTTAAAAACTACTTCTATTGACCGCTTTGACTTTTTTAACAGGTCCTTTTAGTGCTTATTGAGAGCTTAGAATTGTGCTACGCAGGATGCGCGATGACAGCTTTCTGCGTAGTTTAATCCCATTGTCTAATCAAAAATTTGTTTTGTAGGAAAGTTCAGAGACATTTCCTAGAAATACAGTCCTTGTTGTTCCATTTGTTAAGACATAAGAATCAGAACCTTCACCTCGAATATATGGGTAGTCTTGAACAAAATTCAAGAGGCTACAATTTTATCAAGTATTAACCTTATTCGAATTCAACCCCTAACTTTAACCCAAATCTTAAACTTATCCTGATCTTCCGGAAAATTATCGCAAGGCCTCGAAAAGAAGAATCCTATTCCCGTGTTCTGTATTCCATTTTTTACATAAGTACTTTTATAACCATCGGACATCATCCGAATTACGCGAAAGTCCCTGGACATATGCCAAGCATGCAGTGATGGGATATATCATTAACAAGCCTGACCCACAAACTTTTGAAAAATATAATTTGGATTTGATTAAAGGGATGAGGCTTCAATCAAATCTATAATGCTCATCATTATTAGTTGATTGATAAACAGCAAAATTATTAATAAAGTTTGATAAAATCAGGTTAATTATGAAATGTTTTTGGTTTCCCTGAATAATCGTACAGCGAATACCGTAATCGTTTGAAATTGATTTTGTAAAGACATGAAAAGTGTGATTTTCAGTGGTTTTTCAGAAATTTGGGGCATATTTCATGTTTACTTTCAATTCTTTTTACATATGCCCCCCGTTTTATATCGTTGCCAAAACAAAAACCTACAGAAACTCATCAAGAGTATTTTATGTGTTGCTTACCAATTGTTTTTCAAATTGTTTTATTTCCTTGAACCACAAATTATGTTTTCCAATGGAATAGTGTAGTTCTGCTTCATTCTGCTTATGTTTGCCTCAGTAATATTTATGCAATTGATAATTTTGTATATATTCTAGGATCTATAAAAGCATAAACGATACTTTCTCAGCCTCGGGACTTTGAGAAACCAAAAGGCAGTTGTGCTGAGTTGGCGAGTCTTATGGTCAGTAACTGCTCCTCGTTGACAGAAGTCTTTCCAATTCGGTGATGGACTATATGCACCTCTATTTCAACTGCAAGACAATATAATATTTTGACCTTCATCGAAGACCTGTAAGGTCACCTAGATAATTCTGTAGGTGTCTAGAATGTCCCAATTGGAAAAGCAGCTTAGATTCCATACGCAGACCTATTTTTGCCTGCATGGTGAGTAATTTCCCTGTTCTTTGATTGTGGTAGCTAGCCAATTTCCAGACAGATTTTGCTGTGGATTTACTTTGGTGTCCAAAGGTACAAAAGTTATCTTAAATACTTCACATATCTCAGCCTTAGCGTGGGACTTCTTCGAGAAAATGGTTTGTATTGAGAGTAAAAATTAGATGATTAGCTTGGTATTTAAACTTCCTAGTTTTTCTTTAATAAAATTAAGGTTAGTAACAACTGACTAAAACTTCCGTATATTTATTTCCGTAAAAGGTCACGTTTAACAGCTTTTGCCCAATTCTGCAATGGGACTGCTGGGAAACTGTAGTGGTCGGTTTATCCCATTAAATATTTTTCGATATATTGAAATGTGTTTTCCGTCAGAAAGACTTACTTAATTTCTGTAGCATAATCACAGGAAATTTAGGCCTTGACAGTATGTCGGCTTTTGAATTAACTCCTTTCAGGCTGCATGCTTGCATTAAATTTTCTAAAAATGACTACTGTCGGTAGTATGGGTCGTCACCTTTGTGGTTAATGTTCTTACAAATTTTTAACATATTTCCTCTAAAACGCAAACATCATAATTCTGTGTACTCATATAGAAGCCAATCTTGTTCTATTTAAACATTTTATTTTCAAAAAGGGGTTTTAAAGGTTCAAAAACGTTTTTAAAAATAAAATTCATTTTAAAATGAACCTGTAGTTGCATCTGCGCCGAAGTGTATATTGTTTAGTAAGAAACATCATTATGTTCTCCATTTTATTAAAATTATGTCCTAAAGGCCTCATAAATATCTGAATTTAGGCGGCCCACGTTGTATACTTCATAAGCAGTATCAATAAATAAACATGTACTCAGTTAACTAAATGAAGATTTCCTGGTCTTAAACTGAAAAATATTCTTTCTTCAAGTAAATAATTTAAAGAAGTCGTAATATGCTACCAGATAGGGGCACAGACCATATTTCATGCATGTTATTTATAAAATATATTTTGCATTTATAAAGCTATCACAAATCAGTGGGCAAAATATATACAAATTCAGTAGTCTTTTTCAACCGAATTTAGCTAAGCAGGTGGTCGAAAATGTTTTGCTTCCAATTTAGCATTTTGGCGTGACTTGAATAACTTAAGATTATACTGAATGATTGTCAGTATGAAAAAAAACCCGCCTGAGTACTATTTCCTTATCTAAACTTCATTGCAGGTAGTTGGTTTATATTTCATGGGATAGGTCAACTGCTGTAACTAAATGGAGCCCCTTAAATAACTTACTTCATATGTATGCATGCATTGGAGTGGCAGTTCACAAAATTTTGGCTACATATAAACAAAGCCTGGTGGGCGACTCCCAAATCACTTGGTTTGGAGAGTAATTTCGCACTAATTAATGCACGCGAGCATGTCAGGTTTTGTTTAATAAAATCCAGTCACCTCATATGAGAACCTCGGAAGAAATCCTAGCTTAAAAACTACGCAAAGTTTCCACTTATTTTTGATTCACATGTAAAGTCGGTTCGTATGCTGAAGTCTTACCTATGGCTGAGGAATTCAGCGGGAGTTTCATGACCTTGGAGACCTACTCTATGACCTGGCAGAAGAGATGAGAGTGAGCATGTCGGAAATCTTAAAAGGTGACTTTTTTGAATTCGTCGTAGCTGAAAGTTTATTCTCTATAGTTGGGGAGGGACAATGTGCCCATTGAAGGGACTCTAGTCCCAGCCAGGAAGAAAAGGAGCTTGAGCCCAAGGTAGGCTTGGTAGTGAATGAATTATTTATGCCTTTCTAGCCGCCTATCCTGCATCTTACTCTGTATATTTAATCGACTCACACGGGGTGATAACAGAAAAATCTGGAGTAAGGCTTTAATTGGAGCTGGTAAAAGTTAGTTTGCTTTCACGTTCTTTGGCAGGATTTTAATTCCTGTAACGATGAGACTGACTTTTCTCATGCGTTGTTTAGGTCGAATAAGGTTTTTTGAGGTTACGGTTGACTAAAATTTGCTGCACCGTTCTTATTTCACTTTCAATCGTCTTGGTGTACGCAAGTACTCTTCGTATTGCATTAGAACAGGTCAATACCCAGAGCTAATTCAAACCTAGAGCTTCACCGATAAATCTAGGATTCTTTTTCAAAACCTTTCTTGTCCAAACAATTTCAGTCGGTTTCCATTATATATTTGAAATGCTCCAGGTTGAACCATTAATAATAGGCAACTCTGCTGACCCTCTCTCCTGTGCTAGGTAATGCTATCTTCGTAAACCCTGTCCGTTTTATTTGGTCGGAGTAATCACTCAGGAAAATTTCCTTATACCCACTTTACTTGAAACAATTTTTCTTTTGAATTGTGATATTGAGTAATAAAACTCTTATGTTCAGAAATAAATTCCTGGAAACAGTGAGCGCAGAAAATGCAGTGTATGCTTTACAGGCTGGGCTATGAAAGTCATGCGATGCCCTCTTTCTGACCACTTATGTTACCATATTAATCATCGGTTGTCTTTAAAACGTTGCCGAGTAATCAGAAACTACGGATTATGAGACACCTCTGAGGCATTGCGTTGTACGTTCGACATGTCGTCTAATAAATAGTAATAAATAAGATATTATTCAGGATATATAAGGCAACTTTATTTGTTTTTATACTGAGTTGAAATTTCCTTCACGCAGTAAACTGATTTTGTTTTAAAAATTTCCTAAATCTCTTTCTTTTTTGGAGTACTTATGTGGTCGTTCTCTATCAAACCTTATCAAGGTATTTTAACTTCGACAAGAAGTCTCACTTTTTAGTCTCTTAGGAAGACTTCGCCGTTGCCGAGAGCTCAGTATGCCGACTTGCAAACAACTTGAACATTTCTTGAGCTTAGTTGGGGGAGTGTTTAGTTGGGGAGTGTTTTTGTTTCCATAACGAACCGCTGAACTGAGTCACTCAATCACATCGAAACGGCTCAGTCCGAAACGGGTTTGAAGGCCCCCATAAATTTCGCTCAGATTCCCGAGAAATGAGCGTGTTTATGCTGCGACCAACCCCGGGAGCGAAGGGAGAGAGAGATGGGAACGAAGCCAACTGCTGATGCTATCGCCGGCATCGGGATCTACGCAGTTACTTCTGATTGCATCACATTCAAAGCACGCTTGCTGCGTACTGCGGTCGAACGCGCCCACGCGCAGGGACGGCAGCTGGCTCCTTTATATCCAGTAGCAGTAGTTTAGTTTAATTATATCTTCCCCCGTTATGCGAACTGATCCCCGTAAAATGAATGACCCACTGATTTTATCGTCTTGATTTGTAGAACCGAAAATTCTCGATGCATCACCCTCGGTTAGTGTTGTTGACGGATCGAAAACGACATTTTGGTGCGAAATAAAGGGCTACCCTCTGCCCACAGTCAGCTGGTATTTTATGCGACCTGACGATACTTACGATGCCACCCTCCTTCCAGGTGAGTAGAATTACTTCAAAGGAAGAACCTACCATCGCTATTATATTCTTCTGCATAGCAGATAAATAAAAGTAAAAACCACTCTAGGTGTTTCTGAACTCCTCCTAGGCACTGAAGCTTTATAATCATTTGGGTCACAAAGCTGCAAGTTTAACTTTTGTGTGAGCAAAAAATAAATAGTTAAGTTTTTAGTGAATTATTTCCATTTTTTCTCCTAATATTTTCATTGAAATAGAAGACCATTTGATTTGTCAATTGCATTCCAAAGATGCTGTCGCCGATTGACAGGTTGCTCGTTTGTTTGAATAAGGCATGGTAATTCTACTGATCCGAGTTCAAATTCAAAATCTGAAATTGCGACAAACTTTGCTGACTGCAGAAAATACGACCGAATACACCCTTTAGATCTCCTTTCCTTCACTTATCTCTCCCACGGCTCTTTTCCCCTTTCGTATATTGTCAAATGTTTTCGTTTATAATAATTAAAAACCATGCGTGTACTTTTCCAACCACACTCTGAAGGAGTGAGTGCAATGGTTAGAGCGTTGAACTTCTGATCAACAGGTCGTGGGTTTAAGCTTCGGCTGCTGCACCCCCTGGAGTTGGCTATGACTGGCTGATGACGGCTAATGGGCCAGAAATGGACGTTAAGGTCTCCCTTCTCTTTGCTGGCGATCATAAACTGGAGTGAATTCTATCAGTTCCGTTAATACATCAGTTGGTAAACCAAGCAAGAGAATTCCAACCATTTAATTTATCTACTTACATCAATTCTACTCAACTTTTATAGCATAATGCTACGTTAGTTCGCATACTTATGACGATCTCTTTATTGTGGATGGGCTCTTGAATCGCGCATCCAGGGCAGCGTTGAAACTTTTTGTTTCTGTCCGTCAAATAAAATAGTTTTTATGCATGCTACTCTGATGAAACTGAATGTGCTATCTTACAGCACGCATGACGTGGTCCAGTAGCCCGGGGTATAAATTCGATGAACCACTGACTTGAACTCTGACTCAAACATGCATTCTAGGGCTGAACCATAAGCGATAAGGGTTATCCACTTCTGCGTTAGCAAATGTTTTCCATGGATCAGAAGTGTTAAAGCTGTCAGGTAGGGAGGGCACATAACTAACCATATTTGAAAACTGACGCTCGAAACCGTGTTTTGCCTAAAATATATGCCTACCAGAAGTCCATATATTGATGGCAAAAAGAACTTCTTCTACAAACTGGTCTAGGTTGACAGTTGATCTTATTTCAAAAGGATATTTTCAGTTTTATTCCTGTTGATTGTTACATATGCCTATATGTGGGTTTAACTATTGATAATCAGATCGATAGAATTAAACTTTTGATGACTTAATGTAGCACAGTTTTTTACTGCTTAGTTTTTAATTTATCCGATATATTCCGATCTCATTTTTATTCATCGACCAGGTCCAGTCAACTATTTATGTCAGCACCTTACGTGGAATTACACGGTCAATTTGTGCGAATCCGCTGTTACATTCATTTCTCTGTGTTGCAGTACACAACAAGCATATCAACGTGTGGGACTGTTGCAGCTATCGAAAAATTTCAGATGATACACAAATTTTAATCTTTTGGGAGCCAAATTAAGAACGTAAAAATTTGAAAACTTTCCTTTAAAATTCAATTTACCTTATGTGCATATTTTATGGTTTGTCGAGTTCTCGGTTGCTTGTGACGTTAAAAGTACATTTATTCAAACATTCCCTGAACCTTTGGCTTTCAGGCGTCCCCTTCTAGACATCTTTCCAGGCAGGATGCAGCAGACACATTTAATAGGCAGGTACATATGCAACCTCTCAAAATCAGAATACAGAACACACTCACTCTCCCCTCTCCCGTGTACTGGCAAACTCTCCGAGCCGGTTAACCATCTGGTACTGGGTTGGGCAGAGTGAATGGCGCTGCCGAAGCCCCCCTTACTCCCCGTCTGTGGCCTTCGCTATGAGCATTCGGGCTCTGCGCAGGCGGCTTAGCGCATACCGTGTCCCCAATGCGGCCTCAGCTGTAGCTTAGCGTGTTAAGAGCGTAGTCCGGAGTACGCAAGTTGCCGTTCACCACCACTACCACCACCATAACTATGGCATGTGCCCGCACCGACTTAGTGACATGAGTCCGTCGCGGCTCCATCGGAGGTCATTCGAGCACCGAATCGTCTCATTTGCTGTATGACCGCTTAGAGAGAACTATTTAACCAGGACGGCTGTTCTTTTTGTATTTATTAGCTCACTAGTTGTTTAAGAACATGCGGCTGCTTGGGAGTGCTCGAGATTTGAACCCTCAGGCAAAATTCGCAATGTCCCTACTCCGTCCTGTAATCAAGCCACATTACTAATGACATTTCCCACGACTCTTACACCAAACTTTTGCAAATTTGAGGCATTTGGAACTTTCCACGAAAAAAATCTTTTCTCGAATGCGCCTCGCCGATGTACAAAAGCCTATCTCGAAACAATCTCCCGAACTGTTTTTTATAAATGAAAGCCAGTGGTAATTCTTCCCCCGCTGGGAGTTACGCGGCTTTTCGGATCAGGAAAGTTTGACTATGTGTGCACTGTGCTGTCCGAGCAGCATAAAACGTTTTTAGACCGCAAACCAAACGCCTACGTAGTGCTGACTGCATGTGATTCGCGCATTTCATAAGCTGAAGTGGACGCTCAAATAGACACTTTAGCAACTACCCAAATTACTGGATCCGATTTCAGAAAAGCATTCAGTCAGTTGTCCCGGTTACGAATAAGTACAAATGCTGCTCCGAAAAACTTTAAGATCCTCCTATGGGTATTGCGGACTTAAACCACTGCCAGTTTATTCTGTCTGACCAATATATTTTTCCATGCATATCTAACCCTTTTGAAACTTCGATGGTTTCAAATGAACCACTTTTAGGCGACTCGGACGACATCAGCGTAAGTCTGCGCGGCGCTCCCCCCGGCCGTCGCATCATTTCTCACCTGCAAATCCGAAAGTTTGGGAGGGAACACGAGGGCACCTACCAATGCTTCGTAGAGAATGACTTCGGCAGTGACCGACACAACATCACTGCCGTCTACGTTGCCAAGATGCAGTCGCGTTCATCAGATGAATTGGCATTTGGCGGATGGCGAAACGAAGTTTAAGAGACACCGTAGTTGCCATAATCGAACATAATGCATGTCATTCTCCCCTCTCACCCTGTCTCTCCAACTCACCCTCAGTGATTATCCGACTTTATCACAATTTTGTTTTAGAGGCATCTTTTCCTTCAATCCTCACTTTTGGCTAATCCTACCATTGTCTCCTTCTGTTCTATGCTAGAAGTAAATAAAATGTGTTTCATAAACTCCGAAGGTGTTATCAAAGGCTCAACTGTGGTAGATGAGGCTTATAAGCTCGTATCTCAAGCTGACTGCTGACACTCCAGCTACATAAATGGATGCTGACCGGAAAATTAATTCTCTACAGGTATTGTTCATCTATACAACTCTTGACAGTACGAGTCTCGAGTGTTTTATCTCCCCCATTCATCAGTAGTGGCTCTGGAAAATACAAACAGGCCGTACTGTGCACGTCAAATACTCGGTAAAATTACGAATAGGTCGTTGACAAGGTAAAATTAAAAGCAATGTCTTCAACCTTTTTGAGGCGAGTAGGCCGAAGCTATCCGAATAAATGCCAAATGCGTGGACAGCAGGCCACTCACAAGAAAACACACAGCCCACGAAGAAATCAGATAGACTGAATTTGTAAAATGAAAAGTGGCAGATTTTGGACCTGGCGTTTTAAGTAGACTGTTGGGTTTGAGTAAGAATACGAAAGGTCAGGCGAATAAATTTCTTGGCCCAGATACTACGTCTACTTCGTCTCGGTTCTCAAGTTTTTGGGACCACAGATCAAAAACAAATGACACTTAAGAAAATACTTATTGCTCGGTGTAATCTATATTTTATGATAAATCACATAAGACTTGCTTTATCTCTTAGTGGATAGAGGAAATGATCATTATTTAGGTAAAGGGAGGTGGCTACAATGTTGATAAATGAACCAAGATTCAATAAATATTGCCTGGGGACGGTCTTAATAGCCTCTACAAAGATGACTTAAATTTTCACATGGCTCCATTTTTAAATTGTAAACAACAGGTAACTTATAAAAATGGACAAATTTTCCGACGTCGAGTGCGGTTAATCTTCCATCTGGCGGTTGTGGAATCCGATACGCAAGTTTTTTCAATGCAGAGAGGTTCATCAAGGCAGATTACTATTGCACCAATTTATTGCCACAAATGTTTCTTGTAAAGAGAAACAACGTCGTTTTCTCAATCACCTTCTCGTTCTCCATGGGCACATTTTCATATGGCTGCGGGGAAGCATGAAATTTCGACAGGAAATGGCACTGTATGTTAATGTTCGGCGTCTCGAGGCAAAAAACGAATTTGCAGATTGACAACCGTGCATTCACTTTCGGTGGTTTAGGTAAACCGATAGCTTGTCACCTAAAGACGATTGATTTGGGAAGCCACAAATGCGTCTTTTTGGTATGATCTAGAAAAATCTTTTATCATAACAAGTTCATATTGAAAGTAGACCATGCATGTATTAGACATCGATTCTATTGATTGAATAAAACCTTACGATTCTGCCCAATCGTTCTTCAATTGAAACGGTGAAAATCACGGGCACATAAGATGCGTTGCAGACTGCTACCTCCCATTTCTTACCGCTTTTGGACTTTTCTTTAATTAAGGCTAATCACTTCCACCTGAGACTGTAGGTGCTTAGTAATCTTTCATTAACCTAAAAGCAAGCAGAAGTATATACTCAAAGACAGACATAGTTATCCGGTTTCAACCAACAGAACAACGATGTCATGGCTCAATCGTAAGAGCGTTAGACCTCTTACCAATAGGTTGCGATTTCGAGCCTCGGGTGTTGCAAAACTTGCGAGGGGGTATGGCTGACAGATGCAGGTTTTAAGCCAGAAATGGTCATTTATTTCTTCCTTGTCTTTTTCTGTAATGTCATGCTTGTCATGCTCGCGGCAGTTCTCTTGATGAAAATGAACCTCATGATGCAGTTGGCCATCTCGGCAAATCAAACAATGCTAGTATGGGGACACAGGGAACGTGAGGGCCGACAGTCAGCGCTCAGTTTTTACCCCATATGACCCTTTCAATCATTAGGGCTTTACTTCTTCCAAATAAGACTAACTGTTTTTACTTCGCAATTCTGCATCGAAACCTGCAGAATACGCAGTGCTCGATTGCTGTTCGCCCTGTGGTGACCAAGCATGAGCTCTTACCTCAGCCGTTCATTTGTGCCCCAATTAACGACCGAGTCCAGATCGTGATCCGGGGCCTCCTCAACCTCAAACTAAGGCATGGCAGGATGACAATAGAAGTGATCTTTCAAGTCTACCTGCTTCTAAGAGCAAAAGCCCTCTCTTAGGTAGCAGGTAACCAATGGCATCTGTTACCTAGCGTTTTTGTTGTATAGCTGCAGAATTATGGAAGGAAACTGGTCTTGAGTAGGTTGGCAGCATAATCAAGCCAGTCAGAAACGACAAAATCGAAGACAGTGATCGGCAGTTACCGCTTGCGTCTGCAGATCGCCTCCTCCCTGAATGAATGCAACACTTCTTAACTGTGAATGAACTAGCGAATAGTGAGGCAGATTTGCACTGCATCTCCGGCACTCTAGCCCCCCCCCTCACCCATCCTGCTACGATGACGAGATAAAGGCAAAAAAACCGGACGTGTGGTGGCGCAGTAATTAACAGAGCTAAATAATCAAGTTGCGCGTGATACATACGATAGTTCGACAGTCATAGTCTGATTATTTCCCCCGTATGCTTCACAGCATAGTGGTGCAGGCACGGTGGCTTGCGCGTGGATTAGATTTAAGTGATAGTATATTTGTGCTGCAGCTATCAGACTCTCTCGCCCACCCCCACCTGAGCCCATGTCATGGTAGCGTAAAGAAGACCGGAGGTGGGAGAGGGCACATTTGGTTGGCGCGGCCGGAGCTACCACACCTGGCTCTGATCCCACGGAGTGGGAGTGCCATAAAGGCCACATTAAGAAGGAGCCATTGCAGCGTGAGTCTCTGTCCACCAATCAGCCACTCCACACAAAACACACATTGAGCTGGCCACGCGGTCCGAGTTATCCCTTCAGATGGCAACCTTCCAAGCCACGGCTTTTCGCGCACCGTGATAATTTCAAGTGCGTCAGATTGCGTGTAGTGAGGAAACTGCGCTGAGCCGTATACCCCCTTCTCTCCCCTACCCGCACAAACAGAGCAGAATCCGAGCCAGTCAGTTATCTGATGCGGGAGTGGGCGCAGCTGCTAATGACCTCATCTAAGTATATTACGTACACGACCTAGCCCCCCAAACACAAGCACCAGGATTTCACACAACAGGGGGTTAAATGGCTCACATCTCACGTGCGAGCGTGTCAGAGGTCACGTTAAGAAGGAGCTATCGTAGCCTGACTCTCAGACCAACAGTCAGCCACTCCGCACAACACACATTGAACAGACTGTGAGATGCATGATACATACGAGCTGCTCCACTGGCCAGACATACAGTTATTGATGGGCGTCATCAAATCTTAGCAAAATTCTGAAATGGGACCCTGAGGAAAAGTCTTTTCTTGCTCGCCATTAGCACGGGAAGCTTTGATATTCTTTCGGCCATGTTCTTAACAATAAAGCGATCTTGATATCCGTTCTGTAGAAAGATGCTTTCTAAAACCTCAAGCTCTCCTTCAATGCTGTCGGTCGAACAGATCATTCTCGCCATTTTTTTCAAACCGCGCTCTAAATTACGCCTAACGTTCAGTGGTACAAAAGTCCGAGAATGGGTTTATTGCCCGGAACACGTCTTCTTACGCAGAATACTCCCGTCCGACCTTCTACTCTGAAGCACCTTCGGAAAAGTGAGCAATCCGGACTGTGCTTGTTCCAATGTAAATTGGAGTGACGGGTGTGCCTGCTTACTGGTATCCATTACAACTGATAGATTCGTTTGTTCAGAAGCAATCGCGAAAATATCATCCACAAAGCGCCCATGATATTTAAAACAGTCTAAAACTTTGAACCAAGTGAAAAGGCTTCCATTGGCATCTTATCAAGAGATATACACAAATAATTGTGTGCGTACCGACTTGGGAGTTCAGGAAGTCTAGACTATGGTCTGCCTTCGTGTACCCTCTGTATAAGTGAAGCTATCTTTACTTCTGCGCATTTTGTTGCAATGGATTGCACATATTTCTCAAATTCCTGTTTCTCGTGCTCATCTAGCTGGTCGAGTATGGCTGCACGAGAAAGTCCTAAATCAAACCCACAACCTTCAACTAGTTTTAGCAGAGAGCGTACAAGACTTTAAGTCCACGTTAGTAAATTGCTCTCATCAATACTAGAAAAATAGCCAGAAATGTCGAGATTTGCTAATGAAGTTACATATGGAGTTATTAAAACATCTGCGGCGAAACAAATATAGCCTCATAAAGAAGGGAACTGGTGGTGTTTTAATGGAAAGAACAGATTATTTATTGAAAATGCAATCAATTATGTCGGAAGATGAAAATTTTAGAAAGACAGAAAGGTAGACGGATCTTACAGATGAGGTTTAAACACAAATAACCGAATGTTTGGAAAGATTTCAAAGGCAGAGTTTCATAAGTGAGCATTATCTAAAGCGTCCTTGCCCCGTCGGCACGCAATTACCTCGACTATAAGGCTTACCAAAAATCCAAAAATATGGCATACCCATTTGTCCCATACTAAATATGAGGAGCTCGTCGTATCATGCGATATCAAAATGGCTATTTGACAATCTTAAACTCATACAGTATCAACAAGTGCCACATAGCTACTGAGATACATATGAATTCGTTGACGGCGTGAAAGACCTTGACCTGAATGGCACGGTTATATTTCCCTGGATGTCTCGTCTCTTTTTACGAACGTGCCGGTCACAGAAACAGTCGATTACCTCTGTGATTTCATTGCTTCCAATCAGCAGGATATAGAAATGCCAGTGAATGTGCTCAAGGAATTGTTACTGAGACGTTCTTGAACGTGCAGTTCCTATTTGACAACAGCCTGCACAGACAGTTGGACAGAGTAGTTATAGGCTCACCCCATGGCCTACGTCTTGTTAGTATACTCATGGGCAAACTGGAAGCTTTACAGCTTCATTGCCAGATAAACTGTCTAAAATATTACGGGTGGTACGTGAACGATATTTTTCGATTGCATCTGAACAAACGAATCTATCAGCTCTAATGGATAACCAGGCGCACCTGTCAATCCAATTTACTGGGGAACAAGAACAACCTGGATAGCTCCATTTTCTCAGCTTGCTTTTAATTAGAAGGTCTAACGGGAGTATTTGGCATAGTGTTTTATCGTAAGAATACGTGGTCCTGGCAGTAAACCCATTTCGGGAGTTTCATACCGCTAAACTTTAGGCGAAATTTAGTGCGCTGCTTGATCTAAAGGGCGGAAAAGACCTGTTTGAGCGATATCATTGAAGGAGAGCTTAAGGTTTAAGAAAGCGTTTTGGCAGAGCGGATATTCAGACAGGTTAACATTTTATGAGCTTTGTCAGTGACTGTATATGATATCAATCAATTTTTGTTCATCAACGTTCAGAAAAGTTTGATTTATCCTTTGATTCTGAATTCAGGACTTCTGCTAGAATTCCGAAAGAAAATTAGATCATTTGCTTCAAACCAATGTGTTGATTGTTTGAGGCTAACGAGGTCAGGCATATATTTTAGATTCATTACGCAGATAAGATAATGTAAACAGGGAAGTTAATGCGGGAATAAAACAGCTGTCTTAAGAAAAGTGCATCGCAATTATGTGTGTCACCAATGTATGGCTTCGTCTGGCCACAAGGTGCAATTTATAACGTCAGCGTTTCACAGCATAGAGTAAAAGTGTTGGTTATAGCAGCAATTTTTTCAGCCACTTAGCAGTACGTTTATGATATAATATCTCAGAAAAGTAGGATTATCATAGGCTTACTTTTAAATGTGAGCTTATTACATGTTCTTCGACATGGGGTCAGCGGATGCCTCGTAATACGGACTGATCCGGAAAGAGGGGAAATGTGTATCGCTTGGTCTTCCGGTCGGCATTTGCTGGAGTTCATATTTGAGTAATGGATTGAAATTTCAGCTAAAGCTACTTACTTCTAAAATGCGTTTCTGTGTCTAAAGGTGGGCAAACTAGATTCCGTTCGCATGAAGGAAAAAAACCTTTTTTCAATAATTTTCCTAAGGATACTGACATACATTACTCTCCTTCCAAAAGGTGCCCTTACGAAGTTGGCTTAGTTCGTGGAAATCTGTCAATATTCAGTACCTTTGGTGGAATGGGTTGGCTGCAAAGCAATAAGTGGGTAACAATTTTAACAGAGAAATGGCAGCAACAGCGTCAAGTCAATGGATGTGTCGATTAAGGTTTCCGCATTGGTCCATGACAGTGGAAATCCTTTGCCCACGGGAAATCAGTGAAAATGTACCTCAGTGCCCTGCAGTCAGGGCGGAACTAGGCTGATTCATATTTCTGACTGACTGACTTGAGGTGGTGGTGATATTTGGTGTTGGTGGTGGTGGTGGTGGTGTTGGTGGTGGTGGTGGCGGTGGTGGTGGTGGTGATGGTGGTGGTGATGATGGTGGTGGTGGTGGTGTTGGTGGTGGTGATGGTGATGGCGGTGGTGGTGTGGTGGTGGTGGTGGTGGTGGTGGTGGTGGTTATAGTAGTGGTTGTGCAAAAAATCGAGGAGCGGTCAATCCGAATGACCTTCAGCACCTTTTAACCAGTCAACGGTAATGTGCAGTTACGTTCGCGTTTCTCTGTAACTTCAGCAAGTACTTTCGGGGCCGTTTTGCTTACCTGGACCACAACCGACCGGGTTGCTGGTATACTGAAGAAGTTGGTGAGCCCTGTCCTGTCAGAAATGTGTTCCATTCAAATTAAGTACCCCAGTGTAATTTAAGGTATATGTTTGGAAGCATTTTTCCCCGGTATGACGGTAAATGCAAGCGAGTAAAGTAGGAGTTATTGCAACCAACAAATGGCGTGACGGCTCACCAGCTGTATCCTGTTGCTGAATACTATAAATAACGAATGATAGAATAGAGAAAATTTGAATTCTTATAGAAATAATCGATGCAAAGCAGGAATGTCATGGTTTAGTGCGAAACAGAATTATCAATGAAATTTGTAATGTAAAACAAAATAGGAAAAAAATAAGTGTTGGAAAAGGGAAAAGGAACGAAAACTGTGTAAATCAAGGAGCTTGATGTTACAAAGGCAAATAAAGGCTGGCCATGTGCTCCAACCGGTCTGGTTTCACCCGCTGCTTCCAAATTTACGGGTTATTCGTGCCCTTTTTCCTTTTCTTCCACTTAGTCTTCCCATCTACCAAAGTTAATCTTTCCGATTGAAACTGGCAAGACCGTAAACACGTGTCTTAATGCCTAAAGCTTTGGATCTCTGATCAACAGGTCGCGGGTTCGAGCCGTGGATGGTGCATAACCTGGGGTTGGCTATGGCTAGTTGATGACGGCCAATAAGCCAGAAATGGCCATTTCAGTCTCCCTTGTCTTTTTCTATAATGTCATTCTATCCTTTCCATATAGTGCTTTAAGTTATCAATTTTATTGATAAGCCTGTGATAAACTTGCTGTTAAGAACCAATTTTTTTCTGTTCGAAGTCAAATTTGTTGAATGCCCTCATCCAAAAGTTCTGTTATGCAGCGAAAGCATGCAGCTGATGAACCATTGCGTAGTTTTTTGATTCTTCGAAATTTATATGTGCCGTGGTTACTCTCTTCATCGAAATTTTAACCTAAATTTCATGCTTTACCTGTTAATAGGGTAGTCCAAACCATTATTCTGCTTCAAAGTACAAGTACTACAGCAAAATTTCCTTCAATGACATAAAAATCTCTTAAACTTCATGATTAGGAGCCTAGAACTAGATGCCGAAATTAGGGTGCAGCTTGGCCTCTCGACCACATGCCTTCCAACATTTATCTTCCTTTCAGCCAATAAGTGTCTTTGGAACCTAACAAAACACACTTTTGCCTACACGTGTGACCGTTTTAGTCACACCTATGCCCTCGCTACTGTAGCAGTATTTGGCATGCCCGATAAAGTGGACAAACTGCACACAACATTCCAAAGTTGCTTCTGCAGTTGCCCACTTAAGTGGACCACGGATCGGACGGGGTGTGTCGCAAAGCACTTGTAGTTTTTTATACCGACTGACAGTTCGACCATTGTTTCCGACGACGTCCGCGGTGAGCCCCACAGCAAGGTGGGCGCAGGGACGGTGACTTGCGCGTGAACGAGCTTGTCATGATAGTAGACTTGTGGGTTATCTACCACACTCTCTCCTCCCTCACTCACCCATCCGAGCTCAGTGTCAAGATAGAGTCAAGAAGACCGGCGGCTGGATCAGGCACGATTGGTGGGCGTAGTATGAGCCTAGGGCCACGTGTGCCACAACATCTCCCCCCCCCATAGGAGGCAGCTGTTATGGCTGCGCATCTCCTGGTTGAGACACTTGCAGCTGCTGGATTATTTCCTCGTCCGGAGGCGAAACCAGCAGGACGTGCTGGAGACAAAGGCGATCCCCGGTGCCAACGGTTGGATGGATCCTCACCTCGTCGTCTCCGAGGCGAGGCTTCGTCTGCGGCAATGCAGGAGACCCCAAGGTAAGCGAACACCAGGTAAGTTTAATACTGTCTTGTCGAATGTGGCTGCTCACCATCTCCATTTCAGCAACGAACTGGCCAACGTGCTAGCCAACGTCCCAGTTGCCGACGAGAATGCCTCCGTTGAGAATCGCTGTGGCCAACTGAGGGACACGGTCCAATCCACCGCCCTGGATGTTCTCAGCCACGCACGCAGTCAGCACCAATACTGCTTCAATGAGAACTACACAGTCCATCATACTCTGCTCGCCGAGAATAACCGGTTGCACATCGCTTACGTTTACCACCCTACCGATGCAAACAATACAGCCTTCTATAACAGTCACCGTCTTATGTAGCAGGGACTGCGGGAAATTCAGGACACCTGGATGGCTCACAAGGCCGAGGAGGTCCAAGGGTACGTGGACCGCAACGAATGGAAGAGCATTTCGCCGCCATTAAGGCTGATGACGGTCCCCCGCCAAAGGAACCGCTCCCCTACTCAATGCTGACGGAAGTACCCTACTCCCTTAGAAGATGCAAATCCTGAATCTATAGACCGAGTAGTTCAGAAGCGTTCTCGACCGGTCCTCAACCATCTCCGGTGATGTTAACGACCAACTGTCTGAAGTGGAAACTAGCGTCAACCTCGATCTTCCGTCCCCTCGCCAAAAACCATCATTATCGCGCAACAACTCTCCAGTGGGAAAGCTTTTGGATCGGGTGCAATCCCTGCTGTGATTTGCAAGCATGGCTACCCTCAACTAATGCATTAGCTCACAACGCTCTTCTAGGATATGTGGTGCGAAGGACAGGTACCTCAGGATCTCAAGAACGCCACAATTTTCCATCTCTACAAGAAGAAGGAGAACTGCCAACTCTGCGAAAACCACCGAGAAATCTCGCTGCTCAACATCGCCGGGACAATCGCCGCCCACATTCTCCTCAATCGCCTTGATGGCCACCTGGAATAAGGACTCCTGTCGGAAAGCCAATTCAGGTACCGCCGCTATCCCGGCACCAGCAACATTATGCTTGCCGTACGCCAGTTGCAGGAGAAGGGTCAGGAGATGCGACTCACCTCTGCTCTACCTTCCAGGATCTGACAAAAACCTTCAACACCGTGAATCACGAAGGGCTATGGAAGATCAGGCAGAAATTCGGCTGTCCTGCGTGACTCACTCACATGGTGCTTCAACTCCTTGACGGCATGATGGCGTGCGTCACGGACAACGGAGCCGTCTCAGATGTCTTCGCAGTGGCCAATGGAGGGAAGCAGCGCTGCGTCCTCGCGCCTACCCTCCTCAGTTTCATGCTCTCTGCCATGTTAGTGGACGCCTACTGTAACGAACGCCCCGAGATCCGTATTACCTACTAGATGAATGGCCGACTCTTCAATGAACGGCGGATGCACTTCCAATCGCGTGTAGTCTAAGTTACCATCCGGGAATTTCTCTTCGCTGACGGCTTAACTCTCAATGCAACGACAGAAGTGAGCATTCAAAGTAGCATAGATTTTTTAAGAAGTCAAGTTTGATGAACGTACGCTTTCGATTATCTTTATCAGGCCTTTAAAATAATACAAGGGTGGGTAGAGTAAAAAAAGTTTAAACATCCAATAAGAAGTAAGTATGGGGGGAGCGTTTAGGGCGTTCAGAGGTCAGGGGTTATGGTCTAGTCCTATAGGGGCGAGGGATGGGGAGGAGAGTGGGAGAGCGTACGACAATTATCTATGTTACTGCTTCGTCGCTGTGACGCGAGGTGTCAGGTGTGAACGCAGATGCTGAGTTTGTTTTCGGCCTCTTTAATACAGCTTGTGAGAATTTTGGACTGATTATGAGCACGGAGAAAACGGTGGTCATGCATTGGCCGCCACCCAATACAACCTATCACGCACCTCGCATCAATATCAATGGCGCTCAACTGAAAGCCGTGGACACCTTCACCTACCTGGGCAGCAACCTCTCCCGAAGCAACAAAATCGATTATGAGGTCGCCCACCATATCGCCAAAGCCAGCCAAGACTTCGGAGCATGCAGAACATCGTCTGGAATCGACACGGTCTCCTCCTCAGCACCAAACTGTGATGACGGTAATGTAGACAACACCGATGACCCACGTACACCCTCCGCTCCTGCCATTCTCATAACCACTACCACAAACTTCAACCCCCCCCAGCCCCTCCCAATTTCTCCTGTCTGCACTGCGCCCGCAACTTCTCCTCACGCATCGGCCTGGACGGTCATCTGCGATTCCATCGCACACAGACTGGCAAACCAATGCCTTGGGGTTGCGACATACAGTCGCCACGCCTGCTTCCACTACCCTCGCTGCTCCCACACATTTAGATACCACATGGGTCTATTAGGTCACAGGCGTCTCCACGATAGCTTGTGATAAGCCACCGTATACTAAACCCCATCAGCGCACAATACCTCCACCAATACATACAAAACACCCTAACCATCATCATGTGACTGAAAATATCCCGTTGTCCTAGAAACCGTGGTTAAGAAGGCTACAAATTGACGCTTACACGTGACCGCGCCGTCGGCCTAGTGTGTATTGTGTGTTCAGTGGCTGACCAGTGAACTGGGAGTCAAACAGCAATGGTTCCCTCTTACTCCCCTGGTGTTTTGAATCCTGGTGTGTTCGTTAAGGGGGCCAGGTCATGCTGTGGCACGCGTAGACGTTTACGCCAGCTTGTCAGCCAATGTGCCCACTCATGCATCAGACAACTGACCGACTGGGGATGGTATTGTGATTGGGGGAGTGGGAACGAGAGTGAGATCGATTGCTCATTCCATTTTTTCCTCACTATAAACAATCTGATGCGCTTGAAGTTATCTCGATGCATTGAAAGCCGTGGCTTGGAAAAGTTGCCAACTGACGGGATACCTCGGACTGCATGGTTAGCCCCGTGTGTACGCTTGTGCGGAATGGCTGAGTGGCGGACGGAAAATCAGGGTGCAATTTCACCTTCCTAATGTGGCCTTTATGGCACTCTCACTCATTTGGGATCCAAACCACCTCGCCCTGTGTTGTGCTCTTGTTTTGTGTTGGACCACAGTGCGTGGGCCTCAGCCTTTCCCATATCCGGTCTTCTTGACTCTGTCTTGACACCGGGTCCAGGTTGGAGAGTGGAATAGAGAATGAGGTAGATGCAGCACAAGTATTTTCTTACTATAATCCAGCGCAACTCACAGTCTCTGCACCACCATGTTGTGGAGCACACGGTGGACATCGTCGGATTACGACGGTAGAACTGGCTGGGTGCGCATCCTAAATAACGCTTGTCGTACCCTGATCTGCCCCCTGCTTGGTTCAGCGAATCTACCACGTGGCCCCTTGAAGGGGCCCATTTTGATAACACAAATGGTTGCCCACAGACATAGTGTGTGCACCAAATATCTAAAAGTATCTGATTGTAAGGGACTTTATCGTGTTGAACCAATTTAGTTCAGCTGCTTTAGTAACCATTTCGCTCCTTATCACGTTATAACTCGCGATACCAATGTATTTTAGGCATATAAGTGTCCCATTTATAAATACCTGGATCTGCATATTTGCAGTCAGCAGCTTGTCTCATCTTTTAGCATTATCTGCCTGCTTACTCCTGCAACATTGTCTTCTTTCGAAGGAATATTCAAAGTAACTGTTACCTGGTTTAGCAACATCATGCTTGAGCTCAGGCCTTTCGCTCGTTGGTGTTGCACATGGTGCCTTTCCCTTTTTTGGCAAAAATGCTCCGTTTTTTGTCGGTGACAATTATCAACCCCAGCTAAGCATAAACGGTCATGACCTACAGGTGCCCAGACGTATAAAGGATCTGGGTTTATCATATTCTTGTGTTCTTAATCGGTCAGAGCACTGCGCCTTGGTTGTCTTGAAAGCACGCCGAACTTCTGGGTTCATGCTCAGAAATTTTACAACCGTCAATAATGAAGCCAGCCTTTATAAAAATTATGTAAGAACTGGTCTGGAATACTGCTCGTTTCTATTTTAGACTTCTGCACGATAGTGAACGGAAGAAAATAGAATCAGTCCAGCACTTCTTTACTAAAAGAGTTTTCTCTTCAGAATTCAGAAACCTGTCCTAAAGTTAAACGCTGTGAGCTTACAAACATCAGCCCCCTGTGGCTTCGCAGATTTCAGAAGGGACAATTTTTACTGTTCAAACTTTTAAACAGTCGAACCTTTAAACCCCCTACTACTCTGAGGCATCTCGACCATTTTCGGCGCACCAGTCATCGAGGTGTCCTTTATTATTATTATTATTATTATTATTTCTTTCTTGGGCGCGCACAGTTAGATACCGTCAGCTTTTTTCAGTAAATGCTATAGCAATCTGGAATAAGCTACCCAGAAGTATCAAAATTCAGCAAAGCTGTCCTTTGTTCAAGAGAACTGTTACTAGTTTTCACCATTGAGGATAACTTCCACTAATTTTAGGTGCTAATTCCATGGAATCTCTCTTCCGTTCTGATGGCGTTCGTGGACTATGAATCCTGTGCCAGGCTTCATGTTGAGGGCAATATTGTTGGCTCTGCAGTTCCTAATCGACTAATTCCTCAGTCGACAGTGAGCAACCGGATAAAAAACACTTAAGTGAGAATGACTACACCATGCACCTGTGTCAACCCTTTCTCATCCTGAACTTTAATCACTTAATAAGCTGCAGTATTTTCTCCTGAAAACACTTGAAGAATGACCAGGAGTTTTTTCACTGTCAGATCGATCCTCTACTGTATATCTATTTTGACCTTGCCTGTAAACTGGAAAAAAAATACAATTAGTTTACTGGATAAAAAATTGTGGCGTCCTACACATTAGCGCCGGCCAAAAAGTATCTCTAAAACTCTCCTATTGTATCAATGGCTCTGTATTAAAATAAGTGAAAACGCACAAATATCTGGGCATGTGGACAACCATGAACTTGATGCCGTCGGAAAACTCAAAGAAGACAGTTTTGAAGGCAACTTGTACGTAACACTGGATCAGACGTGTATGTTAAATATTCCCCCTGAACTATTCGGAATAATCTCTGGTGTCTTCGTGAGACCACATTTAGACTATGGAATTCCAATTTGGACACCTTGGACGAAGAAAGATAGTGATATCCTCGAAAAGGTGTAATGAAGGTCAAAGAAGATGGTCGACAGTCTTCAGGATTTGCCGTATCAGTACAGGTTGAAGAAGCTTCACTTTTTCCCCAATCTAATAGATACTTGCGATGTAACCTGCTTTGAACATTCTGGGTTATCCATGGCCATTCCTTTCTCCTGAGACCGAAGGATTTCTCAGAGTTTGCCTGTACCACTTATTTGCGCGGTCATCTGTATAAGCTCAAAAACGAAAGCGCGCAACTGAAAGTCAGAAAGTTTTTTCTTCAGCCAACGAGTGGTAGGACAGTGGAACTCGCTACCTAGGGAGATGGTTACTGCCGACACCATTTCTGATTTTAAAAGAAGGCTTGATTGCATAATATTCGACAGAAGATGACTTTCACATCATTACTACTTAGAGCCAGTCTTGTGAAATCTCTCTGGCTATATTTTCCTTTCACCCCATTTTGCATTAAACCGCGACAATTCATTTGAAGTTATGTTATGCTTTTACTCGAAAACATTGCAACTGTCTGCAACTTTATACTGACCGTAAATATGCAATTTTACTAAACATTAATAGGGGTTTCACACGCATTGGCTGTATCCCTTCAAATATTTATGCATACAATTATAATATGTTTATTGATACAGCACCCCTTGGCGCCGTCAATCTCCTTAGAACATAGGAAAAAACCTTAAACCAACTTCTTATTTTTGCGGCCACTTTAGCTTTGTTAGAATGTTAGAATATTGCTTATGTCTCTTCGGAGTAATGCCACATGTAAAGCTTAATTTGGGCCAAGGAAGACTGAGATCTTGAAACATTGCCTACTGCAGGCACAATTTAGACATGCCTCAATCTATGAATATCTCTTCGAATCGACCGCAAACGTATCTACCTCTGTCGAATGAATATTCTCAAACGTCCTAACATACTATTCTTAACATTACAATGGTTACACAGATACATTGATCCCCATTCTTTCATGCTGTTTTATTTTCAAATTTTGCTATTTTTAAACTTGGAAGGCAGGTTTTTTACTGAAAACAAATTCCTCATTTTGAACACCACTATTTAAGTATACAACGAAAACAGAGCTAAATTTGCTTCTGAAAAAAGGAGTTTGATTCAAGTTATTTCCTGTCTTGTAAGGATTTGATGGCATCCAATAAGTGCCCTATCAATAAACCTATTTATAAGTTGAGAAAGACAATTCATAACTCACCATGTGGCACTGGTGTTGGCAGTGGTGCTGGTGCTGTTGGTGGTGGTGGCGGTGCTGGCTGTGGCTGTGGTGTTGGTGGTTGTGGTGCTAGTGGTGGTGCTGGTGGTAGTGCTAGTGGTGATGAATTTGTCGTGGTGTTGCGGTGGCGATGGTGGTGAAGGTGAAGGTGAAGGGAAAGGTGAAGCTGATGGTGGTGGTGGTTGTGCTGGTGGACATGAGATAATTTTGCTGGTGATAATTGCCACTGTGCTTGATATCAGTTTCCTGCAGGGTGATGGTGCCGGTGATCAAGGACGGTGGGACGTCGGAAGTTTGATCACCGGAGGTGGGGACAGTTACCGTCATGATTTGCAGCAGTGTGTGTTCGTTGATGTGAAATTTGGTGTTTTCAGAGTGTTTTAGAATTGCGTACGAAGATGTCTATCCAGGTCGATTTACGTGCTGAAAATGCGTTAACAGCGTTGGCATGCTGGAAGAGCTTGGGCATTCACGGGGTGGATCGGTGGCGCTTGTGACTTTCGAGCCACCCTTTTTTGCCTTGGCAACGTCGATCCGGTTTGCTTCGTATATTGCTACACCAATTTTGACCACTCTTCTCCAGGCCAATCGGTCCTGGGCAACGTCCTGCCAGGTCATTGGATTGGTTTGTAATCGCTTCATAGAGTTCCACATGTGTCCTTATGGCGTCGATTTGTCCCCCTTGTCGGCATGCACCCGTGATGAAATTTCCGTATAAGTGTACTTTGGATAGTCAATGGTGTTCCATTCTCACCAGGTGGTTGATCCGTCGCAGTTTCACTTGCCTCAGCATGGCGTGGATGCTGAGATTTCCAGTTTGTTCCGATGACTTCCATGTCCGGGATGCTGTCTTGTCATCTCAGTTTCAGTGTTCTGTGAAGGCAGCTCAGATGCAAAGGGTTCCATTTCTTGGCTTTTGTTAAAGAAGACAGTCCACGTCTCCGTTCAATACAGGAGATGCTTTAATGTGACGGCCTTTTACATTTCCAGTTTTATGTTCAGTTTTAAACCATCGCAATTTCATATGGATGCTTGGAGCCAGCTAATGGTTTGGATGGCTATGGAGATCCGGTGCACCACTGTCGTGTTGTGGGACAGTATGCTTCTAAATTAATCGAAGTATTGTACATTTGGAGTTCGGTGTCAGTATCAATATCAGTATATTTGAGGGAGATGAAGTGAATCACATTCGAATTCCCTATTTGTACATGCAAGTTGTGGTATCAAATAAAATGTCTCGATATGTTGGCGAGGCCAATTGATATGAGCCAACTGGATGGAACATAGTTGAAAAAGAGCAGACAGTGTAAAAAATCCCGGTGATATTTGGGAGAAAAAAAAGGTCGCCCTTGGGGAGGTGGTCAAACGAGGGGCATCGCGGAGGTCACTAGGTATAGTTTTCTTTGGAATAGGTATAGTTTTCTTTGGAATAACTTGCCAATTGAAATTTGGTCGTAAACTAGTCTCTCTGCATTCAAGCGAAGACTGCACATTTATCTTAACACTGATTATATTAACCTTTTATTTTCATCATCTTTTCCCAGTAGCTTTCCCCATGCTTCGGAGAATGGACCATCGGGAAGTTAGGTGACCATCTTGAAACTATATTTTCGCTACCTCGAGTCGCCCATGAACTATGATGTATCCTTACATCACCAGTCATCCAAACGATGACGTCATTCAGACGTACATTTTCGGTGGTCCACAGTCCAAAATGCTACCGATTTCTTTGGGTACCAACCATCATCAAAATTTTAATTCTCGATCCTAAGATGCTGAGGACTTAAGTTCGTTGACGCATTTTCGTGAGATTTTGTTTTAAACGCCTAAGTGATCAAGAACTTATCATCTCAACGTTCAGTATCTCATTCTGAAATGCTACTGCAGTATTACTCTACTCTATCACCTGACCATTTTTCCTAAGCAGTTTTTTTCTCCTAACTTCTATTCAAAAATGAAGGCCTATTGAACTCTGCCTCCATTTTTACGGTGGGAGTTTTTTCACTGCCTATTTTTTCTATTTCACCATTAATTTCAAAACATCGCTAACTGTTGACATAACAGGACAAGTTATGTCTACATTATTAAGTATTTGTACATTTTATATGCACACATTGTCATAACTTTATTTCGTTACTAATGTTTGCTTAGACAGTGCCTTGCCGGTGCTTACCAAATATAAATTCTAAAATTCTAAATGAATCAGCACCGAAGTTCGAAATGTGCAGCCAGATGCTCCCTTGTTAATTGCAGAATCTGTTCAGTGGTTTCAAAGGCAGAGATATACGCCCAGATCATCCTCGTTCCGGTTCGGTTAAAACCAAGAGAGAACGTTCATACACCGCATGGACGATGGCCACCAGGCCCAGCTGACGCGAACACTCACGGTGTCACCAAGGTGTGCAAATAATTAAGCACAAAAGACCTCGGGAGACCTCAGCATGGGAATTATGGGTGATTGTAAGACATCGAACGAAAATAACGAACAAAAAGAAATGTTACTCAAATATAGCTAATAGTATCCTAACTACCTTATTTTCTGAGGTTAATCTTGAAGCTTTCAGTTCGTGTTGTAGATCATACCATTATATCGATCTAACTTTCGCTTAAAAACCTCCAAGGAGTCCGACATAAAAACATCCAGAGGAAGATTATTCCAAGCTTCAACTACTCTTTTGGAGAATAAATATTTCCGAGTGTCCAGCCTTGCTCCAGTCACACGTAATTTGAGAGGATGACCTCTCAAGTTCGTTGTTGTTGCTATCTCGAAGAAATCACCTGGGACGAGACAACAGTCCTGGATGCGTAGTGCGCGGAATGTTAGTATCAGGTCTCCCCGAAGCTGCATATAGCGCAATGGAAAGAGTTTGAGATTCGACAGCCGTGTTTCATAAGGCTGTGAGCCACGTCCAAGGACAAATTTGGTTGCTCGCCTTTAAACCTTTTCAAGGATCTTGATGTCCTTCGCCGCCCAGGGTCTTCAAGCTTGGATAGCGGACTCCAACTTTGGCTGCATGAATGTTCCGAAGACTTGAGCGAAGCAGTTGGTAGGGAAGGCTGCAAAAGCTCGTTTAAAGAGGTACAGAATCGACTTGGCAGACTTCGCTACCTTTGCGCAATGTAGGAATGGTTTAAGCGAGGGCGTGATCCAGACTCCCAGATCCTTTTGGGCATCCACTTCTTTCAATGGAATGCCATTCAGACGGTTAACCATACGGTTCGAAGGATTGCTTTTCCCGACTCGTATGATGTTGCATTTGCTCTCATTAAACGGCAAGAGCCAGTCATTTGACAATTTCTGGAGTCGATTTAAGTTTGCCTGCAAGTTCTCTTCGACAGCCGCAGTTTGAATGACGCGCCAATTTTGAGATCATTGGCAAACATGGCAATATCGTAGTCCAGTACGTTGGCACAATCGTTGATGTAGACAATGAACAAAAAAAAGGGCCGAGAAAAGAGCATTGGAGAACACCACTCTCAACCTCAACCTTGGTCAACTGTTTGTCATTTATATGGACAGTTTGTAGCAGCCAGGTAAGAAGTTTTGTATCCATGTCAGAAGTCTACCTCTTTCTCCTATGCAGTTGAGTTTATAAAGAAGGCGGTGTTGTGGCACGCTATAAAAAGCCTTTTTGAAGTCGATATAGTTTGCGTGCACAGTATTTCCTCTATTGACCGCCTCAGTCCAACGTTCTAAACAGTAGAGTGAAGTTGTGACGCAGGACCTACCTCTACGGAAACCGTGCTGGACCTTGGAATGCAGATGTTTATGCTCAGAGAACTGCACTAGTTGTTGCTTAATTAGTTTTCCATGATTTTGCTGCAAACTGAAGTGATAATTGTTTGCAGAGACCCGGCTTCCACCCTTATAGAGCGGCGTAATCCATGTGGATTTCCAGTCAACTGGCTTTCGGTCTGGAAGTATGTTTGGAAAAGTGTAGAGAGTGGTTTTGCCAGTTCTCTCGCGAGCTCTTTCAACAGCTTGACAGGTACTTCATCGGGACCAGATGACTTAGATTCCTTTAACCCAAAAAGTTCCTTGAGGATTGTAGTCCTGATACAATGAACAGTCTCGACTGTTGTATTCATTTCGAAGCAATTGGTAGGAAAATCGTATCCCGTTTTCTTTGTGAAAACAGACCGGAAAAAATCCGAAAACTGATCAGCCTTCGCACCGTCTTCAGTAAGGTCTATACCCTTGGTGGTCCTCAGCAGGGTTATCGGATCCTTTTTCCGTGTATTCTGCCTGAGGTAACCGTAAAACAGTTTCGGGTTCACGGTGGCCCAGTTCAGCAGGTCTACTTCGAAATCCTGTCTTGTTCTAACAATGAGGCCCTTGATACGAGTTCTCTGCATTTAATAATAATAATAATAAAAGTACGCATTTCGAGATGCAGGAGTTCCATCCGTAACTGATTTTTTCCACAATCTCCACTTTTCGTTAACTTAAATTTTTAAGGCCTGCGTAAGCCATCGCCGTCTGTTTGTTAACCTTTTTCTCAAAATCGGACAGTTATTTTCGATGAGCCTGTGTCATTTAAATAAATCCGAGAAGTATTGCATTCGGCGCCGGGGGATTGTTGGTAGATGACCACCGTTTCGGCTGCGATTATGTTAATTCGAAATTGGCGCAGCTGGTTGTATAGATTTACATGCTTCTTTGCTGTTCTACTCAGTTGTGGTGTTGATGGTGCATTCGTCCGTGAAGAGCAGATCGTGAACTGTAACCGCATACGCAAGCGTTCGCGTCTGCATATGCTGGATATTGGGAAGGTCCCCAACTGTTCTGTAGGCGATGCGGGGCTCGGGGTGCTCATCACGTTAGGCGTCCATCAGCATGGCAGTAAACATGAGACTGAAGAGGGTGGGAGCCAGAATGGAACTCTGCTTCGCTCCATTGGTTACTGTAAAAGCTGCGGAGTCTAACTGTTGTCAGCGGCGCACGCCATCATCCCATCGTGGACCTGATGCACCGTGTGCGTGAACCACTCAGCACAGCCATATTTATGCATTATTTTCCAAAGTCCAGTGCGATTTACCGTGTCAAAGGCATTCTCCATATGCCAAATATTCGTCTAGTGGTGGGTTTGCATCGTCTTGCAATACCTTTTTGAACTCCGTGGATCTTTACCTTTTTTTATTTTAATCGACTAGAAACTTTTGCATATTTGAGACGCCAATATTCCAGTTTGCACACAGGATACCGTCATCATCAGACCGCCTTTCTGCATCCTCAACGAGAAAATAGAAGTTCACTCTCTGTCTCGTTTTCGTCACCAGTTCTGCCAGCACAACCAAATCAAAAAGGATCACATTCAATGCTTATTCCTTTCAATTGGCGCCTGTGAATTATATCGCAAATTTGTCTTCAATGGGGGTCTGCAATCTTTCATCTAACTGAACAAGGTTCTTTACTTGACAGCTCTTCTCTAAGATCTTTCTTCGAAGACTACAAACAGCTGTTTCGTTTTTTTCCTGAGCTTCATACTTGGAAGTTACAACATCCTTACAAATCTTCTGAAAAAACCCAACACTATTCTAGAGCAGATTGGAAAGTTAGAAAACCATCAGCACTGAGCCATTCACTCATAGAGCACGCATCTAAAAACCACTTACCCCGGGTTTGAAACCCGTGACATCTCGCAATCAAGACCACGCGCTACCAAATGCGCCATAAGCGCATGGCCTAAGGCCGAAGAAATTAATTTCTTAGCTACGTAACATCAAGTGAGAATAATTTTTCATAAATTAATGGACTCTTGCAAAAAAATGCACGTAGGATCATAAGACTACGTGGCGAGTAAGCACAGTGGACTCAAGGAGACTTAACAGGAAACCAGTACCCGTTTACTGGCATCCGTCACAGTCAGAATGGATGCGTCCAATAGCCGCACCGCTGGGATTTGATCTTGTCACCTGCCGAAATGATGATCAATGCATTAAGCACTACACCACGAGCGCACGGCTCATGGCTGATAAAATTTATTGTTCAAATACGGAGCATCAACTGAAAACAACTTTTAATTCATCAAAAGTCTCTTGTGAAAAAATTCCAACGAAATCATTAGACTCCAGGGTGATTATACACAATGGTCTCCAGGAGACACAAAAGGACAAAAGAACTAGCGGTAAATATTCTAAAGGACTTGGGTATATGCATAACACCCACTCTCAAACCATCGTCACCCTGTGCAAATATAGCGAAGAAAGCTTTGTGTATCTTAGGCGCAATCAGGACATCCTTCGTTAATTTTGACGGAGAGCTTTTTGGGCGCGTTTTTCGAACATTAATCCGGCCGGTGTTGGAATTTGTATTCAGTCGTGGCACCCCTGGACGAAACATGACTACGCTCTGTTGGAGAAAGTTCAACGGATTGGAATGACTACCCTATGAGGGTCGACTAGAAAGACTTAAAATTTTTCCTCTCTCGTATAGGCAATACAGAAGGGGATATGATCTTTGTCTTCAAACTGGTCAGGTAAGTTGATTGTGCTCTTCAGATGGCCAAATCTTTTGAATTGGCAAACATGAAAAAGTCTCTGAGTTCACCAATGCAAACTGAAAATTAAAAACAAGGCAAACTCGAAGTGCGGGCGAACTTCTTTTTCCCAACGGGTGATTGAAAAATGGAACAAACTGCCAGCTTCTGTGGTTCAGGGCTGAAAGCGTTAAAATGTTTAAAAAGAAGACTTGATGAATTTTTTTACTTGATTGACTTATATTTAGTCGACAGCAATGATCTATATACTAAAACGACTATCGCCACATAGCATTTGCATATTTGCTAGCGTCTATATGTAAATAGAGTTTTAAAAAGCCCTGCCTATCTCCCTTATATAAACTGAATTATCAGACACTGATAACTCTGCACCAAATGAAATGAATTTCACAGCAGCCCATCGTTGTGTCGGTTGTGAGGACCTTAATCAGTTAGTCCAGATACTCGAAGAGAAGCAAGGCCTACTGATCGACATCATTGCGGCTATTCTATAGGACAGCAAAAGGAAATCCAGTTTCAGTTTCCATTTATTTGGTGAGGATGATAGGTGTCGCCTTTGAAACCCTACTGTTTACATGCCAGTGTGTCATATACATCTGTGTACGTACTCATAATAACGTACCCTATACAAATAGTATTCACAAAATATAAGTAGTATTGTTTTTTTACAAAGAACTCATTTTTGGAGTTGACATGCTATTACTTTGTGTTAAGATCATCGAGGGGAAACAAGGGACACATATAATTATCCAAGCGATTCTCTAAAAGCTGTAAGAACGTTGCCTCCACGACTGACTGCGTGAGAGCATTCTACTGTTTCATACCTGTTGCGATAAGAATTCAGAGCGAAGGTTTAGCCTGGATATTTTCATGCGCAGTTTCATTTCGTGTCCACGAAGATATGGCGAGGTTTGCAACTGAAACATGTCCTCCATGCGCAACACTTGCTCAATGCCGCATAACATCTTGTAAATTAAAGTAAGATTACCTTGTTTCTGCCTGTAACACAGAGGGAATAGATGTAAACATTCCAATCTCTCTATATAAGAGTCGTATTTTAGACCTCTTACTAGCTTTGTTGCACAACGTTGAATTTTCTCGAGAGATATCTTGTCCTTTGCGAGTCATGGCCGCCACACCTGTACGCCATCTTCAAGGTGAGGTCGAACGAAGGTGTCGTAGACTTTATCAGAGAGGCCTTCGTTGAAAGATACAAACGCCCATTTGATAGCTTGACATACTCGCATGGCAGTGCTTGCGGTCGTGATGCATTGCAATGATGGCTTCAAGTTGCTCTGGACCCAAACACCAAGGTCTTTCTGTGACGATTTGATGAGAATTTGAGTGTCGTTCAGATAATATGCCCTCACGTTGGCACTTGGAAGATAATTGGTTGGACAAAGGTGAAGAACGGTACACTTTTGCACATTGAAATCTAGGAGCCATTTCTCAGATCATGTTTACAGTCTGCGCAGATTATTTTGCAGAATAGTCTGATCGCTCGGGTCTTTAATGACTTGCCAGAGCTTCACGTCATCTGCAAACTTGATCTTACCGCATTTAAAATCCTGAAGACTGTCATTTACATAAAGGATGAAAAGAAGGGGCCAAGAACGGAGCCTTGAGGAATACCACCAACCACGTTCACCCAGTCTGATTTGTCCTCTCCGATTCAGACGCATTGTTTTTGAACAATCAGAAATGACTGTATACAGTTCAAAAGATTCTCCTGATGCGAAGAATGCTAAGTTTATATAAAAGGCAATGATAGGTTCATTGTAAAATGCTTTTCGGAAATCGATGTACACTACATCTACTTTGAAGCCCCCTTCTAAATCACTAGTTCAGACTACGCAAGAATTCCACAGGTTTGAAGAGCAGGAGTGCCCTCGCGGAAAACCATGCTAAAAATTGTGCAAAACGTCATTTTTATCCCAAAAATTTTAGTAAAGCATGCTTTACAAGGACTTCCATTGTTTTACAAAAAAAGGTAAGTCAAACTTATGGGTCAAAAGCTGTTTTCTGCCATCTAGCTACCTCTCTTATATAAGCGAACGATGTTGGCTGTCTTCCACAGCGAAGAAAAGCTCCTTGTTCTAATTAAGAGCTTAAACAGAGATAAAAGAGGCATTGCTTGATCAGCTAATAGTTCTTTATTTATCAGCCCAGAGATCCCATCTAGACCAGAAAATTTGTTCGGCTTGATTTGGTTGAGGATCCGTCTGACTTCATCGACTGAAAAGGCTACGGTTGCAATGAAAGTCGTATCTTCACCCTTCGCAAGCTCTGAATTTTCATCAGATGATTCCACCTTGAAAGATGATCCAAAAAACTGGGATAGTATATGGACTTTCTGCGATCCTTCAGTTAATATAATCATATGGCTATTCTTTAGACTGGAACTTTCGTCCCGGTGCGTCCTTCGACTGCGGATGTATCATAAAGATTTTAAGGGTAAATTGTGTCTTCTGTTATCAGTTGACGCTCGAAGGTAGTTCTAGCAATCCGTATTTGCTTACGGCATTCATTTCTTTACTCTTTGTATTCGGCAAATGATATGGGATCTTGAAGATGTAAGCACTTTTCCACATTCTCTGTTTCTTCTTCATGCTCCTTTTTATCGTCGGATTGATCCATGGAGGTCGGGCATATGGCCTTATTATTTTCATTGGGCAATGGACTTCAATTAGGCGCTGCTAGGTTTCTTTGCTATCGGTTGTATTGACTTATCAGGTTTCCACGGATGCATCACGTCTCATTGCGTCCAAATCCCCTTTCTTAATGTTTCTGCGTTTCTATATTTGCGGTTGTGGAGATAGGAGGGAACACACGCAGGTAAAAGCAATATGGTCACCGAACCCTATTGGCGGTTGCACATTCACTTTCCTTAGGTTCACATAACTCTAGTGGTGGTTGTGAGTCCACTTCTCTAATGACTCCTTCTTTACTAAAAAAATGAGATCTAAACAACTTGATCATTGACCTTCTCTCAGCCCGGTTCTGAACTCTATGTGCTGGGTGAGGTATTCGTTCAGGGAAAGTTGTATTAGTTTATAGTCGAATGACCTTGCTGTGGCCTTTACTGTGAACTTTTGCAATCTATGGCAGGGGCTTTGAAGTCCTTCAGGAGTAATAAATCATCCTGCTGGTATATCAATTTCAATGAGTTCATAAGTTCCACATCATCACTTTCGTTCGAGCTAGATAAAGTGTCAGCAATTGTTTGATTCTAATTTTGCAAGAAATTATTTCATACCTTCGTAGTATTAAGTCTGAAATTTCCCTCTGACAAGAAGATAATTCCTGGGATTTTTAAAGTGCCATGCCTTCGCCTCTACGTTGAAATCTGTCACAACGGTGCATGTGGCAGACCCCGATACTGACATCGCTATGGCCTATTTCTTCAGTTAGCCACGTCACTTTCTATGCAATTATATGCATTTTCTGATAAAAAGCAAGGGATTTGAGCTCATCGATAGGATGTGGAGACCTTGGCAGTTGGTATAGTATATTTTAAGAAACCTGCCCCTAGTGCTTCTAGTAGTCTCGAAAGCGGACATTTTTATTTTGGTTAAGCTAGCATTCTGACTAATTTTGGCCAAATACATTCTATTTGACATTAATTATGCACTCCGCGCTGATTATTGGGTGTTATTCTCTATTGCTCCTTCGCTCGTTCAGTTCGTTTATCAGTTGATTCATCTTCCTTCATTCCTTTGGCATGCATATTCCACAGAGCCGATTTTCTTTGAAGCAAGAGCTGCACCTGTGCTACCGTTTCTAAAAGGAACTTAAATGGTCGTGGCCGAGGGGTTTGAATCAATTGGCGGCTGAGCTTTCCCTATTCAAAATGCTTTTAGAATGTAAATCTGTCGTCTGTCACAAATGCTGTAACATACTCTTGAAGAAGACCTAGGTCATGTTCAACTTTCTCCCTGGGAATTTGGACGCGGATTCAGGGACCCCTTTTATAACTGCACTTCGTTTGCAATTTAACCGAGTGCCTGCTGTTTCACATCATTTATTTAAACTGATGGAGCTCTCTTTCCTATTTAACTCATTTCAATTATTCTGGGCAAACTGGCCACAGAGCTCGGTCAATCGTGTGTTGATTATATTTTCTCCTAATTTACTATTTGCTCGTTGCTCTGTATCGCCTCCGTTTCGTAAGAAGTCTCGTTCTTGCTTTGTTGGCTTGGTTTGCGTTTAGATGGTTTGCTTACAGGGCTCTCGTGTGGTTTAACTGAGAGCTTACGTCGGTCTTTAGCAGGCTGCTTCGCAGCCACATTCTGCTGCTGTATGTGCTTGCATGCGGCCTTGTTAGACTCTGGTTTTGCGGAAGTTACGGAAATACATGGTCTTGCAGCAATGTACTGAGTCTGCCAGCCTTTAGACTTTACTCCTGACGAGTCTGGAATTTGTTACAAGGACATGCTTCTGTCTCTTCGGGTTCCGCACAACGTTGTGTTCAGTTATGTTGTTACATTCTGGCAAGTGTGCGTAGACCGATTTAACAACTGTTTCCGTGCTCACTGTATAATTGGCATCTGGTGGCGTAATCCTGTTGTGCTTTATGAGCACTGCCTTTCTCTGAGATGAATTCGAGGCTTACCTCTTAACGTCTTTCTCGTGGGGTTAGATCAAGACACACATCGCAGTGTGCATGTGCAAGTGGAGTTACTTCGTTAGTGTTCGGTTCTGAAGCAATTGGTGAAAGACTGCAACTTTATTCGTAACTGGGGACCCGGGTTTTGCAAGGCGCTACTGAACGCGATTATAATAGTTCTGGAAGAACTTGTTCCAAGGAAGTAGTGAGCGGTTTCCGTAAGTTAACAAGGTCATTCTCCTTAGAGTATATATTTACAGCTTTACGGACTGGATGCCGTGTGACGGTCAAGTGGTCATGACGCTCGGCTATTATGGGTGAGGTCGGAGGTTTTAATCTATCTGGTGACGATACTTTTTTTTCCTCTTGCAGAATTGGATCATGCGCGCTTAGGTTGCCCATGCTACTGGTGACTTGATGAGACTGTAGTAATTATTACGCCTGCACTTTAACCTATTGCCATGAAAGAAAATTTAGAATTTAGAATTTATATTTGGTTAGCACCGGGAAGGTAGTGTCTAAGCCAACATTAGTAACGAAATAAATTTATGACAATGTGTGCAGATAAAATGTACAAATTCATAAATTGTCCTGCTATGTCAACAGTTAGCAATGTTTTAAAATTAATGGTGAACTAGAAAAAAATAGGCAGTGAATAAAAACTCCTACCATGAAAATGGAGGCAGAGTTCAATAGGCCTTCATTTTCGAATAGAAGGTAGGAGAAAAAAACTGCTTAGGAAAAAATAGTCAGGTGGTAGAATAGGGTAATACTGCAGTAGCATTTCAGAATGAGATAATGAAACGTCGAGGTGATTCGTTCTTGATCACTTAGGCGTATGAAACAGAATCTCACGAAAATTCGTCAATGAACTAAAGTCCTCAGCATCATAGGATCCAGAATTGAATTCTGATGATGGTTAGTATCCAAAGAAACCGCAGCATTTAAGACTGAGGACCACCGAATTTGTACGTCCGAATGACGTCATCGTTTGGAGGACGGGTGATATAAGGAGACATTATAGTTCATGGGCGTCTCCAGGTAGCGTAAATATAGTTTCAAGAGGGTAACTAAAATTCCCGATGGTCCTTTCTCCGAGTCATGGGGAAAGCTACTGGGAAAAGATGAGGAAAATAAAAGGTTAATAGAATCAGTGTTAAGATAAATGTGCAGTCTTCGCTTGAATGCAGATAGACTAGTTAACGACCTAATTTCAATTGGCAAGTTATTCCAAAGAAAACTATACCTAGAAGCAAAGAAGAGAGAGCGTTTACACGTGGAGGATGCAGAGGGAGGTATAATTAGTTCAGAATTTCTTAGGTTATAAGGAAGACTAACGGGGGTAATTACAGAAAGCTTTAGGAGAGTTGAACTATTATTAAGACGAAAAAGGAGACAAAAGCCTGCTTCAGCTTCGTTAGCTGGCATCTTGTTGAGTAGGAAGTAGTTAAAAGAGTCGGATATAGGAGTTTTTTTGTGAAATTTCTTTGAACATTTTCAATTTTTGAACGGCTAGATTCGTCCATCAAACCGAAGAAAGGACAGCAAAATTCAAGAATGGGAAGTACAAACATACGATAAAGTCTTAATTTAATTTCAGGAAGGTAGAAATTATAAGAAATAAAGCCGCAACTCTGAGCAGCTTTGGCCGTAATTCTATCGGCATGAGGCAAAAGATCTAATTTATTGGTGTAGCTTAAGCTTAAGTCCTTGATGGAGGAACATTCAAGCATATGGCAACCTTCAAAAGATAAGAGGTTGCGGCAGCCTTACAGGCCCAAAAACTCATGTAGCGACACTTAGTAGGTGAGAACTCCATTAGCCATGTGGAGCTCCAGGCCGAAAGAGCGTCTAAGTCTGAATGAATTTGTTCTAGGCACCTTTCGGTTGTAGAGTTAGAGAAGGAATAAACGCATTTGAGATCATCAGCACAAAAAAAAGATTCAGAATGTTTAACTATCGATGAAATATCATTTATATACAGTAAGAACAACAAAGGACCTAATACGGTACCTTGAAGGACACCACTAACGATCGGGGTAGCACTTGAGTATGAGGACCCTACTAAAAACTTTTTGTTTTCGATCATTTTAGGTATGATCTAATAAAGTCAGTAAGGGGACTACGGAAAACTATAGCTTCTAGTTTAGCTAGAAGTCGTTTATGAGGCACCCTTATCGAATGCCTTACTAAGATCAAAAATAGATAACTACTACAGATAGATGATCATTACGAAGAGAGGTTAGTAGATTTAGAAAAGACATGTGGCAGGTTTCACAAGAACGGTCCGGTAAGAAAGCCGTGTTGGGATAAGTTGATAATTTTATTGCTTATGCAAAAAAATCCGTGATTTGTTTTTGCAATTAGTTTTTCGAAGAGTTTAGCAAGAGAGGGCGTTTTATGAACACCGCGATAGTTATGAATGTCCGAGCGGGAACCAGATTTTAAAAACTGGTATTATAATAGAAGTTTTCCAATAATCGGGGAAGAAACCATTTTCGAGAAATACTGAGTATAATTTGCCTAGTAAAGGTGGAAAGTCCCTTAACTGTTTAATAGGTGAGTTTTGAATGTTATCAGTTCCAACTGAATGTGAATTTTTTAGGTGAGCTATTTCTTTTTGAATACATGAAGGCGAGAAATTAATAGTTGTTAGAAGCGAATTTGAAAGCAGAGGAATTGTGGGAGTGGGGCTAGTTTCAGTGGTAAAGTGGTTGGCAAAAAACGAGTTTAACAATTCTGCTTTGCCCAAATCATCTGTAACAATTTTTTTGTTACAGTCGAACTGGGAAGAGGTGTACTTGCTCAATGAATTTAAACAGTCAAACTTTTAGAAATGAAGCAGCTCAGCCTTTTTGTAGCGAGTCCGCCCACAGTTGCGAGCAGACTCAAGACGCACTGATGTTGGTTTTGGGGAGCGAGTGAACGTCCAAGTTTGTGCTGCACGTTGGGATAACCTCCAGAGCGTGGTATAATCAACAGTTCAGTCGCACGAGAAATGGACAAAGGCCACAGATAAGGGTCATTCAAGAAGGCCTTTGATAGCGTACCACATGGGTTTCTTTTACAGAAGATTTGGAACGTAGTAATTCAAGGAAAAGTTTTCAATTGGATCAAGAATTTCTTGTCTTTCAAAGAACAGAGAGTTTTTGTTGAAAACTCTTGCTCGGAATTGGCAAAAGTAGAAAGTGGTGTTCCACAGGGTTCTGCTTTTGGGCCCCCTACTCTTTCTAATCTACGTGAACAACTGTCTCAATGACCATGATTGTGAAGCTGTCATGTTTGCAGATGACATTAAAATATGGACTGAAGTCAGCTGCGCTGATGACGCAAAAGGGTTACAATCGAATATCGAAAAACTAAGTGCCTGGTCGGCTAGGTGGCTTCTTAAGTTTAATGTATCCAAGTGCGTGATCCTACACATAAGCGCCGGTCGTAAAGTATCTCTGAGACACCAGTAATTTATTAATGGCACTGCATTGAAAGAGATAGAAACATACAAACTGCGAATTTGATGCCCTCAGAACACTGTAAGAAAGCAGTCCAGAAGGCAACATGTACACTACATTGGATCAGACGTGCGTTTAAAATATTCCCCCTGATCTCTTCGGAAAAGTCTATGGCGTCTTCGTGAGACCGCATTTAGATAACGGAATACCAGCCTGGATACCGTGGATGAAGAAAGATGTTAACCTCCTCGAACCGGTGCAACGGAGAGCAACGAAGATGGTTGACGGTCTTAAGACTTTACCGAACCAAGACAGATTGAAAAAGCTTGACTTATTTCCTCTTTCCTACAGGAACCTACGGTGTAGCCTGCTCTGGACATTCCGGATTGTCCGGGGCCATGATTACTCGCTGAGATCGGAGGATTTCTTTGACTTTGCCTGCACAACTCATCTGCGTGGTCATCCTTACAAGGTTAATAGCGAACGCACGCGATTGAACCTCCGAAAGTTTTGTTTCAGCCAAAGAGTGGTACGACCTTGGAACTCGTTACCAAGCGAGACGGTTACCTCTGATAGCATTACTGATTTTAAAAGAAGGCTTGATGGCAATATATTTCACATGATTACTTAAAATCAGGCTTTTAAAATCTTTCGGGCTCTACTTTTCTTCCACAATGTTTCGCCTGTGGCTGTGAAAACGCATTAGAAGTTATGTTATGCTTTGACTCAAACATTTATAAATGTACACTATTTTATATTGACTGTACACATGCAATGATAACTTTATATTAATAGGGTCATCAAGGGCAGTGCCTGTAACCCTTCAAAATATACAAAATATACAATTTACAATAAAAATGAAGAAAGAACTACTCCAACGTGCACCTGTGCCATCCCTTCTCCATCCCGAACTTTAATCATTCAACAAGTTGCAGTTTTCCTCAGGAAAAACACTAGAAAGAACGATCAGGATTTTTTCACAGTCAGTTGGCAATTAATAAAAACTGAAATTAACCAGTCAGCGTCGGCTGACCATGCATAGTATTTTTATTTACTTGAGCGATAAAATTGAGAAAACTTCACCAACACCAAATAATGTTATATACTGCTTTTATCTATTCGCAGATCCTTTAACAACAAAGCCAAAAACAACTCGGCCAATATGTAGGTGTCATCTGTGCACATAAATATACTCTACTAGAGACGCAAAGCGCTTCAGGATTTTTTTTGAAGCCGTTCTTTCCCATGGTTTGTTGGCTTGCCTGTTATGTTGTCCGTAGGTATCTAATGGCGCAAAAGAAGGCGTGCAAATTCATTGGTTAATCGATTGGACGGGCGGTTGCCTGTGCTAGCGCAGCCATTTGCCTCTATTCCTGGTGAGACGGACACTTATTATGGCTGACGTTGTGAATTTTACTTTATTTATTTATTTATTGCCAATTTCTTGTTTTGTCCTATTGATAACTGCTTTTTAAAACTTTTTTCAGTATGGTTGGAGCCTTTTACTGTAGAATATTTGTATGTCGTATACATCACAACCATCTTGATAGGTTTAGACGTATTAATGAAAATTCGAGAGAGAGGTAACCGTCAGACTTCTCATCTTCGTCTTCGTCATTGGATAAATGGTCATCTGACATGGTGTCCTCTTCAACTTCTGAACAGTCATATGACTCCTCCATGTCATAGACACAAATGCCTTTCGATGAGACCCCACCTATGTCTACGTCTACTGCAAATGCACAAGGCGAGCTAAAGTTACGCGACGGAATGCGAAATTGAGTGGTTCATTCACAATTAGCACACATTCTTCTGAACAGCCTTATAAAGCTTATCAAGCCATATTTGTTTACGGACTTGCCCTCAGACGCACAGAAAATTATGAGAGTGCATTCATTACTCCACTCGTCACGGCAATGGGTAGCGGTGAGTACATTCATTTGGAACTCGAAAGGCAGCAGAATCGTATGTTAAGCAACCGCGACACGCACGTTAGTGCATAAAAACAACAGTTTACGCAGTATGGACAGCATTGGCGCTTCTTTTACCTAGGTTACCATTTCGGTGAGCACAAATATCTACCAATTTCAACTACTATTTTCTTTGACGGACCTGGAGAACTGTGTTCGTATGTCACCCCTAAATTATGTTCGGCTTGCAAGCTTTACGCTAATTTCTTCATCATATACTTTGGGCTCCGTGTGTATGTAGTATTTGGAGGATATTTAACTGGTTTTTATTCCATGTCACATTTTCTAGTATTTTCAAATGGTTTACTTTTACCAGGCTAAAATATAGGCGGAAAAGATAACAAAAACCTAACAGAGCTACGGTGCGGGTTTTTCTTTTGTTGTGGATTTAACTTCCAAATTTAATGACGAGGATGTCGCTTATTAATGCCTGCGTATAACTTCACAGGATGTTTTTCATTTGCATTTTTTTATTTTGGTTTGCACTAGTAACAGGTAGTCAATTTGTCTAATTTACGTCTGCCAGTTTCGGTTCACGCCAATGTTTGCCATCAAGAGGACCACCTGTCTTCATGTCGCAAAAAGACTTTGGCCTTTGAGGCAATCTCAGACCTACATGCTCAGCTTGATGGTGATAGTAGTGGCGGTGTTGACTTCTCAGAAGCCGAAAAGGTTAGTTTTGTTTACACCTAAATATTGTATACCCTGATAACATCACTGGCTACATTAACGCTTGTGAAATGGCCCAGAAGGGCCATGCAAATTTCTTTAGCATTCCGTACGCTGGATAGCTAAGGCAACACCCTCCCCACCGCTATCGCCCGAATAAGGCGCCTAGTAGCACAAGCATTTGTTCGGGCAGATCGCTGTAAAATTGTTATCGGGGTACTCACGAAGGTTTTCGTCGCCCGGCCGCAGACTTTATTCTCCTTGCAGTCACTAGCAATATGTATCCAATTATATCAGTGAACGTAAAATACCTTATCCATACTTCATGTTTGCTTAGGCAGTAAGAAAACTCGAAGATGTGGTTGCTGGTAGGTGTCCGTTTTGATCTTAATGTATGACTATAATCTTAATTAAATAAGAACAATTTTCCCCATCTGTCTACTGACTTTTTGGGGATACTGGCTTTACATCTGCCCTTACCTGTAGCTTTCGGCATACGCAAGCCATGTGTTTGAGGCGGATCGAATAAGCACTTACCATCGTTCCAGGGCTCTCGGGCCTTGTCGTTTCATTTGCCTACAGACGTTGTGTGTTGGACCTTTAGCTTTTATAAGGTTTTTTCTATGACGCATCTTTCGACTATCCCAAAAGCTCGCAGAACTAATTTTTTAATTATTTCTGCGCATAAGACATATTGGTCATCGAATGTTTTGATTCCTGACTGTGAATGTTTACAAATTTACGAAATTCTTGAATTTCATTTCAAGATATCATAAACGATTTTATTTTTACGTCCTTCCTAGCAAGCCAAAATTTATGATTATATTCAAAACCATACCGTTTTGGTCAATTTCCTTTTCACTTGCTCACGTCAGACAACTTTCCCAAAAATGTGCTATATGTAGCGACTGACACCAACCATTGTGCAAAATCCCTCATATGATTTATAATTTACTAGTTTGCTAAAGGAGAGTTTCAATATTGAGTAGCACCCTCCAAAGCAATTCAGACTTCGTTCTGCAAGTCTCCGATTGAAAATTTTTTCAGATTTCTAGGTTAGTCTCGGAAAAACATTTTGCGCAGTTTCTATGACCAGAAAAAACTAGCGAAAATTTCCTTCGTGTTAGGGGAAAATTCCGCCGGCAAGTTTCTTTCCAATATGCATATTCAGTTTGAAACATTGTAAATATATAATGCCTGACTAATTGTAGTCCTGCGTATCATGTTGATCTGCTTCGCTTTGTGTCTGGCATTTGATCTCAAACAACGCGTGATATCGCCGCCGTTACCAATGAGCATGTCAATGTAGTTTTCACTTATATTTCGCCTCTGAAGGGTTAGAAATTCCGTAGTTTCTGCTCATTGAAATTAGCTGATAATTTTCCCGATTTTCCCAAGGAATCATACTGGTGATGACGCCGTCTTTTTAAGACTTATGCACCTGAACCATTTTTCGAGTTTATTTAAAGATGCTTTCGTGGTCCGAAGTAATGTGAATTTATTTTTCAAGCACGCTCGATGTTGTTTTTGGCATAATATTTCGTGCTCGGTCCTCACCTGTTCAGCTTTCGGTCATTACCTTGGTATCGGTGAATAAAATAAACATCTGTATCTTATATTTTCAAGTTGAAATTCTGTAATCCATACACGTCTTTTAGTTTTTTTTTAAAAAAAAAACATCTCAGGAATTCACCTTTTTTCAAAATATTTCTTAATCAAATCTTCAGTATAAGTCATTGCTTTTTTGCCTCTTCATTATCGTCTGTGTTTTTTAGTTTTTAAAGGACAAATTGAGCTCGCCAGTCGATCTCCGCCACCAAAAAGATCTCAGTCAGGATGACGGTATCATCAGCCTTTTTGATCTATGGGTTGCGTGGCAACGAAATCCAGGTATTTAGCTTAGGTGATATTTCTGATATCTGCTGATACTGACTTTTTCCTACTCAAACGCTATGTGCATACTACATTCCTTTGACTGTTAAACGGCGGTTACTAAAAAAAGGTAACTGTGGTAATATCATGTTTGGACTCTAAATCAAAATGTTGGTTAGAATTTCTCTGTGCGCCCGAACCGGTCGAGTTCGTACTTATTTAAAAAAATATGCCTTGCCGATTAATTTTCATTTACGTCTAGATTATTATGACTCATTTCAGTCAAATATTAACAAAATAATCGTGAGAATTGCGTTCACCTATTAGCTTACGGGACATGCCCGTCCCATTTTTTTCCATGTCCCAGGAATGGGGCTTTGAATCTCAAGTCTTGCAAACCTGAGGTATGGCTGGCCGACAGTGGTGGCGGCGGCGGTGGCTAATAAGCTGAAATGACCATTCTGGTCTCCGTTATCCTTATCACTACTCATTCCTGCATTAAAAGGTGACTACATTATTGGAGCATCGGATAAAAATTTGTCTTTGTCGTCTGTAAAGGCGTCGTCGTGGTTACTACATTAAATCGAGCAGGCGTTTAATAATTATTAAAATTCAATGAAAAATTGCAGTAATTAGTGTCCTTCTTATTTGTTAAGAAAGCCTCCACAAATCCAACCCGTTTAATTTTTGCAAGATTGAAGTTGAATTTTCTTTACTTTCAAAACAAAACATAGGAATATACATCGTCTCAGTGGATCAAATGTTTGCAGTGAATTTTGTGAAATCACGAAAATGGTTTCCAGCATGCTTACAAGTCCAAAAGAATGTATACTATTTCTTGATTAAGTTAAATCCGCGCTTTTTCGGTACTCAATGTTTAGCTATGCTTCCTTTCAATTAAAGTGATGTTTGTGTAGGTTTTTATGGCAACATAACTACCAACCTTGCTTCTATTTTGATCTAGCACACAACTGGACCGTTCAAGAAACCATCCGTTGGTTGGGTGAAGGTGTTGAGTTGCCTCAGTACGATCAAGTTTTTCTTCTACACAATGTTGATGGAGAAACGCTGCCAAGGTAGGCATCATGGCGAGGAGTGAATTGTTTTGAGGTTTTTTCAAATTTCGGTGATCTCTTAAAATTAATCTCAACCTGTTACTTGCCTGTGATCTAAACGTTTCTTGGTTTCCTTGCCATATTCGAAGCCATAAAATAAGTTCTACCGATTGATTGACTGCCTAACCTATCCGCAATAGTGGAATGCCAAACATGTTTCTACGATTCGTGCATCCGCTCGCCGTTTTATCGGAAATGTTATGTCGCACTTAACAATAATCGGAATATTATTTCTATAACTTTGTTGTGGAGCCCGTATATATCCTACGCTCACTGTTTCCCGTGGTAAGTAGTTGCAGTGTTCCTCCACGGACCGCTGCCAAACCGGGAATTTAAAAGTACACCTTGCAATGTTACCTTCCCTTGTCTTGGTGTTTTTGTTGCCTACTTTGCCCTAGCACCCAGTGAGCAGTATTTACTTGGCCCTGGGCGATACATTTTCTCATTTCCTGTTCCTTCATGTGGCCCTTCTTCGCGGCTTTTCTTTATCAGCTAGAGTTAGACCTGTTTGCTTCGCGACTTCTCGTACTAATCAATGTATGCTGCTGCAGCTCTGCGTCTTGCACTCAGTTGATGCAATTGTTACTGATGAGTGCCTCGGCCTCCTTGACGGCAAAACACACTGGCACTGCATGCTCCCTTTTCTCTCACTGCACCCTCCATTGTGACCGCCCTAAATATCATAAATTAGAATTTTTGATGCGTTTACCTGTGGTTAACTGACACTCGTTACTGTGTTATATAATTCTTTCATTGTGAGCTTGGAGTCGGTCTCCTGACGTGGCCATTGTATATTAGTACCGTCGTGTACTTTACTGCTAAAAGAACGCTTCACATCCTATTTGATGGAAAAGCTGGTCAGATCAAAAGTTCAGATGGACGATCGTTTATTGATCCATTCTCAAATTGGGTTTGTTAACACAGTCAGTGGTGCAAAACGTTTGGGGTGAACTCACAATATACACCTTGCACCATTGTTTTTGTCTACCCTTTTTATAAGGTCGATGTCTTCATGAGTACAAGCTTATTGGCTACCGCTCACTCTTCCTTGTTAGCTCCGGAAGTTATTGTGTAGCGATCGATCTGGCAGTAAGTGCATTTTTAACTAGCTTATTCGGCAAAGCTCTTACTGGTCTGTCTTAAGCTGCGATTTCCGTACGCAAGCACTGTTGCAGGAAGGTACTTGCTCACGCAACACTTAATCCACCAAAGAACTACTACGCCATTCGTCAGGGTTATTCAAGGCTCACTACTGATCCAGATAGGAAATCATCTTTCCCCGCCACTTAGGAGCTTTGCCAAATTGGATATTAGAATTTTAGCAGTCTTTTTTGAGCCTAGAGTTGATTTTTCAGAACCAAAGATAATGTAGTGGTCCGAGTTAACAGCAGTTAACTCCAGGACAAAAACACGCCTGAGCATCTGTTAATATGTCAACACAGTTTTTTTCTTGGGTTATTTCCGAGCTGAGGACGGATTTAGATCAAGTTTCATTGTACATCTTGGCTAAGGGGGCTGATGCAGATTGACGACCAAATGCCCAGCCTTTAGATTCACTGTATTAACTTCGCTCAGCCCCTCGTCTGCTACCTTCAACGTCACCCTCATTTCGCATCCTAAGGTGATATTGCCATCCGCAGTTCCGATTTCCTTTCCATCATCCCTGCTGCTTTACATGTCATGGAATATCTGTCGGATTCGAGGAGAGAAATTTTCCAGATGGGATACACGCATATTTTAAATTAGGCTGAAGCCCTAACCTCGGGTAGATTTCTCCCACGGCGACCTACTTGTCAGTTCTGCTTGTTTGTCAACGTACTGCCTCTCGCCTTCTCACCACTGACACCCATCTAACGATTATCCCTCATCTTCCGAGGTCAACATGCTCAACCTATGCCTCTTCTTCTCCGAACATCCCCTTGGGCGCCACAAAAAGGCAAGGTGAATTGGTTCTGTCCATTTTAGAAATGGGCTTTTTTGCATATTACATATGTATGACAACAGTCTAACTACGGTACCAAATGCCGATTAAAGTGGGAGCTGGTGCAGGTCACACTTCGGAGCATTAGCAAGGTGGCCAAGGAGTACATTGTGAGCCATGGTCAAAAAAACCACCGGCAGCTCTCCGACAGCGACGGCAGTTTCGTTCAGCTGTCCACCAGTCTGTTTAAATTATCCAGTATGTTATGTGGGTTTGCTTTCCTGAACAATTAGATTGAGTCAACATCGTGTGATCGACAGTTTGCTGCCTGCAGCTGGTCTCTCAGCTACTCCTCATCTACTTCATTCGTCAGCGCTGACGACCGTTATGGACCAATTCAACCACAACCTCTGAACATAGCTCCCTTTTGTCGTATTCATCGACGACATCGAAGGACTCCACTTTGCTCCCTTCCCGTTGGCCATTTTCACTACAAATCAGAGCACTATTCACCATATTTACTTTCATCCACTTAACTATCATGATATGATAAGAGTATTGGCCTAGCAAGCTGTCACATTTCAGGATAACTCGGTGCTCCTCAGAACTGAGGGTCAGCCTGCAATGACTCTTTCTTACTATGGCGTTTAGGGCACTCTCGCCCATGTGAGTTCCGAGCTACCCTCACAGAAGTCTGACAGGTGTAGTGGAGACCACGTTGTGTGTAACATACGTAGGCAGTTTGTTTACCTTTTTCAGTCACTGTACCCATGCCCACCTCTGGTCGTCTTCACATTGAATCGCCATTTATGCAAGCTGGGTGAGGGAGTAGCTTGCAGGATATGCTGCATGGGTTGGCCTGGCTAGAAACGGAGTCACACTCTGGTCACCGCTGCGTCCACTCCGCGATCGATTCCGTAGCTTGCAGTGATCAAGCTCACTTAGTGGGAGGTCTTCGTTAAGTAACGTTCCGAACTGCTATTATGAATGTCTCCATACGTTCCGCCGCAAAGCTCATGTTCTTCCGGATGAAAATGCTTGGCGTTTATTAGTTAATAGAATGACGTCTGTGGTTGAACATTGCGATACCTTTTAGCTTTCCTCCACCGGCTATATCTTTTCAGTCAAGTACACATCTTCATGGCTTTCAATTTAGGTGGTTTTATGTAGGCATTTGGTTTTCTGTACTCTTCAGTTTTGGCCTCTTCTGCTCCTTATTCCTAAGTTGTTTACCGTTTCAATGTTAGTTTACATGGAAAAGTCAGCTGTCCCTAGCAGTTGCATTGAGCTCTCCGAAAACACCTTGCAAATACTCACACAGGATATCTATGTTTGTTTTTAAGGTCGTAAATTCTGTTTTCCGTCACAGTTTAAGTGGATTTTAGCCTCTGACATTTGTTCTTGCTTGGGAAGTTGTTCCTTTCGGCATTGTTTACCATCAGTATGTCCAACCAGAAGGCGTGTACCTAGCCTCCCGGTTATCTATCAATCCGGTTAAGTTGTCGTAACCGGACTGTAATCGCCTTTGCTGACATATGTAAGCGATAGTTCCCTGCGTTATTTAATTCGTAGGTGGAGGCCTCCAATCGGGCTAGCCTAAGGTTCAACGATTGTGCTGAACGGCGCGTGATGTCTTATTGGACGACGAATAACAACAACAATAACCGTAACCTATGGCCTTTGTGCTAGTAACCGATTTTGTTGTGAATTGGAATACTAACGCTTGTCATTGATGTCGGGCTTTTGGTAGGCTACGTCGCGCAAGCTTTTTTATATCTGCCTTCTCACAGCGTATTGCCCGCTAAGTTTCCATCTTTTCTCAAAACGGAAAGTTATCGTGCTCGTGCATTTTACTAAAAATATTCAACATAGTACGAAATGACCGTTAACCATATAATAGCACGTCTAATCATATTCATTCTCGTTTATTCCATTAAGCAACCGTGTAGCAAGTTGGTCATTTTATCATGTTCTATCCGGTGATTTCTTTCATTCGTGTAACCTTTAGCAGCTGATTTGAGCCTTACATGATCGAGTTCTTTATTGCGGATAAATTTTCGTATAGACTGTTGTTGTAAGACAGCAAAGTTGTGGTCAACGAGGAGTTACCTCAGTCTCGTCCGAATCGGTCCGAGCCCCGGGTCTGCGTGAGGCAAATAGAATTGCAACAGGGATCAATAGTGTTTTTTAGCGCTAGAGCAAGGTTATGAATTCCGCCCTCACAAATATTGTTAGATTAACTTAATCGCGTGTTGGTCTGGTGTTCTTCATTCTTCAGATTGGTAATGCGAAATCAGACCTATCTTAACGATCATCTTGGGGTGAAGAACCAATTTCATCGGCGTAAACTCGTTCTGAAGACAATGGACCTCATTTTGTTTGGCCCTCCAAAAAGTAAGCTTATGCTTAATTTTGTAATCTTAACTAATGTATGCCTTTCGGATTATCCGGGTTGACGTTCAGACGTTCAAACCTTTCCTTGCAGTTTATCTACTTTTAGCGCACAGTCTGCACTCTCCCCATGATTATATATGCATAAGTAGTTTTTTTAATATTATATACATGCCTTGATCGCTCTCCTTAGCATTAATCGCCCTCTCTTCGGTCCTGGCTTTATTTATGATGACTCTTGAGTAGCGGACGCGTTAGCCAGCGATGCATTCGATTCGGAACAGTGACGGTTATCAGCAGATTGTCGGTGATTAATTTTTGACTAGATTCACGTTTATTGGACTCTGATTGCCCCTGCTGGCTTTTTGCCATCTATTGTATTTTCGATAAATTTGTTTTCGCTGGTCAATCCAAAGCTTGAAACTGCTCTTTACATTTTATTTCGCCATTTTAACGTCAGAGGCTCACTATTATTTCCTTTCTGCTAATGTTTTTCACTTTTTACCCTCGCCCTCTTCATGTTCTAAATTCTGGCACCAGTCCTATTCTGGTTGCGGTTTGTGGTTTACTTAGACTCCTTATATGTCATTCTACTGGCTCTTTATGCCGGCCCTCTAGTCGCATTCGAAGGCTTGATTGCCACCCTACTTAACGTTTTATTCCTCCAGTTTGCACAGTACTTGCTTTGTCTGATTCTAGTAGTATTTGTGTGTATACATACACCCGACGTATGCATACACATTCAACCCCATTATACTGACCTCGCTATCATATGGTGCACAAACCTGAGCCGTCTCAGTCATCAGGGCTCAGACATTCCCCCGTCATCTATCCTTGGACAATTTTGAAGGTGAATTGGTAAAAACAGATCCCGAACACCCAGGTCTTAGAAGTTACTACCATGCCCAACATCTTTGAGATACTTAAGTCAATTCAGCTTCGAATGGTCAGATTCTGTGGATATCTTTTGAAAACCTGTTGCAACAGCAGTTTTACGGTTAGTCTTCAACAAGTTTTCGCGGGTAACCTGGGCAGTACGAAGGTTTAGAGAACACTTTTAAGGGCTCTGCAGGCCCCCGCAGTCCTGGAAAACTTGCCCACATGGTCAGTATACGTAGTGATCTGTTTAAAGATTGGCTTGCCACCTGCAAAATCTACCTACCTCTAAAGGTTAGGGAGAAGCTGCAAAAACGCTATAAGCACCCAACCCACTCTCACCTGTTTTCTGTCAACGCACATTCAAGGCTCACGTGAGCCACGTCGATTGTAGTGTCGGTCACTACACTTCCTCCCATCTGTCTACACGGTTAGCGCTCTCTCTTCCGATATAGGGTTGCACAGACCGGATATATTTCGGACGTATTCTCCCTACACATTTCATGAACTTAAAAACAGCTTAACCGCAGCCAGAGATCTCGAAGTCACGAAGAACCGACTTGCCCACATTTTCGGTGCCTACTGCTCTAGATTTGAGAACAGTGTTTAACTTTGTACCTGCGATACCCTGCAATCTACACCCAGCTGCCAATAAAGGCTCTTCTGCTGTCTCCAACCTCCTCACTCCTTAATCTCTTCTGCCTCAACGCCGACATAGACTCCATATATGCAGCCAATGATATCTTAGTCCCAGACTTGTATACGGCGAAGAAAACCCTGTGTCTTATTTGCTTTGCTGATCTTTTGACATATTCAGGCCCGGGTGTGGGATAATTTAAATGAACGCTATCGTGGACCCAGTTTAGAAAAGCGTCTGTGTCTTGGAGGGCATCTGCGGTCATGTAGTCCCGTCATGAACCTAGGATAGCTGCTTCGTTGTTTATTTACAACTTAGATTTGTTTTACGTCGCTGTTTAAAATACATCCTTGTAGTCCTTTGTGTGTTTACCCGGATATTCAAACGTGCAAATAAGTGTTTGAGGCAGCACATCCTATATTACATGAACCGCGCAATGTGCTCGTTCCCTTTATATTCACATCCTTTCACCAGACGACACAGTTGTATAGCGCGTGCAGCACGTCTGTCGTGGGGTTCTCTGATCGAGTACTTTAAGTGCGTTTTGCTGTTGTCCTTGCTACCTCAACGTGCCCTGTCAAACGATCAAAGTTTACGCTTGTTCTTTTTGGATCTGCTCGTTTATCCTCTTCTTCAAAACACTTGTACTTGTCGCGCTCTTGTGGGCGCAGCACTAACACCTTTGTAATATTAACCTCTTGCAAGTGTATCTTGTTCCCATTCCCTTGCTCCCTATACGACACCTTTCCGCACTCCCCGATGGCAGAACTATCCGCCTCCTACAAGGAGCTCTCCGTCATAACTGCCTGCGCTTTCGGCATCTTCTTGCTCAGCTTCTTCTGCATCAATTACCATTACACTCGTAAAATGCGTGGTCGGGATGCCCAGGCTGCCGATGGTCTCTACGCTGCGGAACAGACCCTCAGAGAACTCCAGCAGAAGTAAGTGTTCAAATTTCTGCCCCTTTTATTCGCCTAGTCGTTGTTACGGTCGCTGTCACACAGTGACTTGCTGTGGCAGTCTAGCTGTCGATTAATCACTCAGAGTAATCTTTGTCAGAGTCTACCGGGTGGCCACTCCCAGCACTGTATTGCGGGCTTACCTTAAAATAATCCTCTCCAGGTACACACTCGACCGGCTTGTGCTGCTCCATAGGGCCCTTTCTTCCAACACCATGTACTTATGGACTCCAAAAAGCTCTACTTTAAGCAGCCGGAAAATCGGTAAAAACTGTATACAATCTCCTTCTGCATATTAGGGGATGTTTTCCACAATCCCCGATGGTCCTTCCATCACATTCTTAAATTTACCAAATTTAAGTCATTTTACGCGCTATTTAGTTCTCCCTTCCGTAACTCTAACTCTCAAAATACAGGTGACATGCGTTTTTCTCCTGCGGCTCAACTTAATTCAGTGGGTCTGTTATTTGCCTTCTGCTACAATGCATTTCAGCTACCGGTATTTTACACGCCTATTCTAATACATAATCCAACCCACTTTGATGTTATTACGGACTGCGTGACCACCTGTGACGCCGGATCGGAAAAGTGATGCCGCAACAACCTCTTTCGTGAACCGTGTTAAACCAAGTCTTGTACTATCATTCTCTTCACCGCGTATTGTTTGCCTTAATATCACATATTTCTATTATCCGCTACAGGATCTCATGCTGAACTGAATCAACCGGTGTTGTCGGTTTCTGACAACCATGACGGAATTCAAGAATGCGCCATAATATGGACGGTACGCCGCTGCCAGCTCATATCTTAAATTGATTGGGTTTCGCTCTAGCGTCATGCACCCGCGGAAAGCGCTTTAAGGCAACAACGGGAAAGATTTGCAGCAATATTGATAAGACTTATGCCACGGAAGTGTTCACACCGTGCCTTATCTTCCTTTCTGCCTACAGTCGCAGGGACGGCCAAGCCGCAGCCATCAGAAACGAACTCATCTTCCGATACTTGCTAGCTCACGTTCTAGTGCCGGTACACTAGTACTGACATGAGATTTATAGACTTCCTCTTTGTGCAGCCGCAGTATTGCAATGACTATTGTTTCATTGGTACATTGAAGCTCATCGATCGGTTGCGGCACTCACTGGTCCCGTTCTGCCTTGGGGCTCGCCCTAGGGCCCCACCAGCAACCTCACAGCACCAATTATTATAGGCAGAATGACATTACTGCCAATGGCAAGGGAGACTGGAATGACCTTTTCTGGCTTAGTAGCCGTCGTCACTCAGCCATAGCCAACCCCAAGTGTTGCACCACCCGAACCTCAGTGAGTAAAGCGTTGGACTTCTGAGCAACAGGTCGTGGGTTCATCCTCGGGTGGTGCACGTAGGTTCAAGTCTGACTGGTTGACGATGGCTAATAAGCCAGAAGTGGCCATTCCAGTCTCCTGTATATTTGTTGGTAATTTCATTTTGACTTTCGATTCCTAAGAAGGAGAGTCATGACACTGACTAGGACAACTCCACTGGAGAGGGTGGTTATGGGTTGGCCATCGAAGTCGAAAACGGTTGTCAAGCGAGACCGGATTTCAGCACTCAGACCTTTAAATGTGCTGGATTATTGTAATTTTAAGGCATGAAGGCGTCCTGCAAGTGACAATTTGGGCTGGACGAAAGGTAAATTATCATGCGTGCGTGAACCAAAACATGGTCCGCCTCATAGGCGTTACCACTCGAAACTGTGCATCGATATGCTACCGAACTACAAAGCTCTGAGCTCACTCGAATGTAGTCAGTCGAAATGATTATGTGAGCATACTTTGGATATTAGGTCACCAGGTGTTTTCCGCCTCTCTAGAAGTATATTTTGGTGACAAGTAGCCAGTTTTGCTCAACAAAGTTCAACGGAGATGGCTAAAAAGATGGTTGTTTAAAGTTGCTAACCTAGTCCGGTCCGTCCTGTACTTGTCAACCATCGGCAGCTACGAGTAGGTTTTTTTTACCCCACTGGCCGACAGCCTTAAAATGGCCGTAAGTGTGCAGATACCAGGCTTGCGCTCGGTCAGTACTGTTTGAGCTGATGTCGTTATTTAGGACACACATTTGCCGTCATCGACCTCCGCTGTTAAGAAAGCCTTTCAAAGGGCCGTCACCGCTACCCAGTCAGCTTGTCACCACTCGTTGCTAATTGGCGAGATAGGTAACCTTCCTGTCTTTTGTTGGTGCGGCTCTCGCATACGCACTTCTTGGGACTCACTTTCCCATAAACTGCTGAACCGAGAACGGGGAGGAGGGATCAGCGCGTTTTGGAGAGGCGGAGGGCGTGATTGGGTTCAGATAACGAGGTACTCCCTGTAAGGTGTAATGCGGTGTAGTAGCGCGCAGGCCTACGCTTTGAGAACTGGAATCCCAACCGTTATCTCTTTACTTAGTGCAAAATCCTGACAAATCCTGGGCTGTGATCGGTGGTGTATGCTGGGGCGTAGCAGCACGCAGGCCCACAACAGAAGAGCTGGGATCCCAGTCGCTGCCTCTATCCTCTTGTTGATGTTTAAAAATCTTTGTCAAGTGTTTGTGTCGCACCAGGGGGCGTGCTGGTACTCGTGGGTGTAGATGTTTCGCCATACCAGCCATCTGCGTCCTTTTCTAACTCTGGTCTTCTTGACTCTGTCATCACACCCGGCCCAGAGGGAAGAAAAGGAGAGAGTGCGGTAGATGCATCGCAAGTCTTTTATCACTATAATCTTATCCACGCGCAAGTCACCGCGCTTAATTCCAGCCTGCCGTGGTGAATGCAATGTACCTCGTTGAAATCGACCGTAGAATTCTCGATTTTAGAAGGGCTATAGACAGTGCCCTTGGCCCTCTTAATTTATAATATATTTTGTACATTTACTGTCAGCATAAAGTTGTATGAAGCGAAAAGGGTTCGAGTCAAAATACAATGCAATTTTAAACGAATTGCTTCTGTTTAATATGAAACAGTGTGGCAGAAGAGTAGACCCTGAAAAAAATTACAAGGATGGTTGTACGAGTTTGTGTTGTTCAAGACGCTTTTTTGTAAAATATTATGTCATCAAGCTTTCTTTTAAGGTCAAAAATTGTGTCGGCCGTCACATTTGCCCATGGTCGTTCCACCCGTTGGCTGAAAAAAGTTTCCTGATGTCCAGTCGCGTGCGTTCGCGTCTGACATTGTACAGCTGACCAAACCCAAGAGCCTGCTCATGGCCTTAATATTTTGTCAATCCACTACTTGTGAACAGGCTGCTATCGTCCTGGTTCTGATGACATCGATTGTTCTTTTGTGAGAGGCCAAAAACGCCGCGTTCCAGAACAGTTAATGTCCCAACTAGCACTTCGAGCTCAAGAGCTGTTTTCATCAAATAGGCACAATATCCAGGCTTTTCTTCCGGTCCTAATAAAGAGTAGTTGCTGTGAAGCCCAAGTTTGCCTAACCAGTGTTGTTTAGGAATTTTATAAGTTCAGGGAATTTATGCGATGTACTTTAACGCACCGGTAAGGGGAGTTTCTAGGGTTTGGTAATCACCACTCACTCATTTACCAGTTTGTCTTTTTGTGCCAATTAGGTCGGCCTTACTTTTTAAAGGAAGTTTTCTGCCATCTTTACCAGTCAATATTGCTGGAATTTTAACATTCCCGAAGTTTGGCTGTTTGCGAGCACACTTTTCCAACATCATGAACTGCTGAACCGCTGCTCCAAAAAATGTAGCTCTCGAACAAGGATATCTATACTCCTGACTTCCAGCTAACTTTTTATTCTTATACTTCGTAATTTTTCCTTAGTGCATTCTCGCTTCTTTTTATGCAAAACCCTAACGACACCAACTGTTAGGGTCACAACTCTTTGTATATACCGCTTCTTCTCTCATAGCGCATATACTGAACCTGCATGCGTACCGGTGTTTCCTTAAGCATGGATTGCACTTCATTTCAACCTACAGGCGGCTTTCTGGACGCCCGAACTACGTGATCATTAAATCACCCGCCCTTCTCCAATAATGTTGGGGTTGATGAAAGGAAACTTAACTGTCTTTTGCAATGCATGTCAACAACTTCAAGTGCTGTAGAAAATGGCCACTTGCCTGACACTCGCCAAAAGATATTGGCGTCGTTCCCTTTGTTTATGTTGTCTAGTTTACACTCAACCCTGTGTAGGAACCTTCTGTTAAATGTAGGGAGTAGTTTCCAGCAAGCGGTGCGTAGGGCTCTCGTCCTTGATTTGCTGAGAAATCCTATCGAACATCAGCATAGACTGCTGATGCCTTCCTATATTTGATCCGCCACTGATTCCTTTCCGTTAAGAGATCACTACGCCGTATCTTGGCTTCCGCGTTCTTGTTTACAAATACCCCATTACGTGGTTCACCTGATCTATACCATAGGAGCTCCTTACATTTTACTGGGCAAACACTTTTTGGAGGCGTAGCTAGGTTGCTGGATATTTGGGCATTGGGTGCACTCGTCAACTTACTGTCCCGTAATCCATAGACTGGCGGAACTTCTTTATTGTTTTTCTTTATAATTGAATAGGTGTCCTTACTGTTAGTAATGAAAGCTAGGTATAGCGAATCTTTAGATTGATGTCAAATTGGACTGATGCCAACGTATGAGGACAGCATTTGCTCATCTCTTCAGGATGGATGCGTTCGCTGGAATTCGTTCTTGAGGATTTCGTATGTGGCATCCCAATCGATATGCCGATTGATACATGCCTCATCTGAATGCATTACTTGCCGGAATTCCGAGCCTTTTCTGATTTGGCAGACACCGACGGTCCGAGTCTTCTCGCACGCAAATTTATGTCTGGTTTTCAGTGTGTGCATGGCCACTTGGTATATATGGTCCCGTCTCCTTACCGCCAACTGCTATTTATGTATACGGGTTGAGAAGGATTTCCCAGTTTGACTACAATAAACTACATCACGAATGGCTCATGAGATTTTGTAGACAACACATTTACTTTCAGTGTAACGAAGTCTGTCCTTAGAATGTGCAAACTATGTGCGTAAAGTAGCTGTTAGTAGGTGTTCTACTTGAATCTGATGTTTTTTTTCAGTTGTTATTAGACGACCCAAAAAACTGAAGAAATCAAAAGTCACTTGAAATCGGGGCACGATGCCTGTATAGCCTGTCGGCCAAATGACATGTTCACCGGGAGAAGTGTATTTGTGCTCTCAACTGTCAAGTATTGAATTTGGCAGTTCATTCTTAGCAACTGGGGAGTCTTCTTTACAGCTCTCATATATATTGCACTGGTTGCAAACTTTTTTGTCATCATGTGGCTCGCCAACACCACTGTACTTGCGAAAAAGACCTTGATCCTCGTTAAATATGCATGCCTATCAGTATTTTATCCCTGCCATATAATACTCCTGCGTATCTCTGAGTATTCTTTCGCTCTTCCGGATGTGCTTAACCTCATCGTGCCTGTTAAAATGGCGCACTGCATCTTATTTTCAATTCACCGGTATATTATGAGCATGCAATTTCATTCGTATTGCATAAAGTTAGAAGGATCATATGCAGGCACCGAAATAGTCATTCTTTTGGTCCTCAAAGGCCAGTCCACTGCTGTCCGCTACCAAATCGAAATCATGCTGTTCCGGAACGATTTTGATTCTCACACAATTGTTAACCCTCTAACGCCGTTGGTCGCTGGGATACCGTGAGCTGGCATGACAAAGCCAACTAAAACAGTTACGCGAGGATTCTCTGCCCCACCCCCGAAAAATCACGAGCCTGATTATGGACGCAAATTCTGCAATTGTCGTAGCCATGTGGTTTCCTGGCAACTGCGTCCTATAAATACTGTACTTCTCGTACCTCAATTACCCTTTCTTGCAACTGTCTCTGATAACGGTTTCAAGTGAATATCCGAAAGCTAAGACCGATGAACTTCTTATTCCATTGCTCGCATCTTCTTCCTCGGAACCCGATATCCCTTCGGTAAACTGCATTACGAGACACGCGCTCGTAGGCTGGGGCTCAAAACCTGCAATTTTCCATGGCATCTCACGAAAAACCCATCACCTGGTCTTGGTCAAAACCGCAGCATGACCGTCAGCCCGCGATTCTGGATATTGTAGAACTCCTGAAGGACTATCTCAGGACATTATTCACTTTTCTGTGACTTTCTCGGATGGTTTGGTTCGAGAAAAAATCTAAAGCGTCATGCTCACAGGGCTCTTGCCTCTTTCTTGGAGACGTTTGCCACCCGTTGGCACCCCGGTGGGCTCACCAATATTCATTTTCAGTGCTGGAGTGTTCCTTTAAAATAAGCAAGGTCAAATGTTCAGGAAGTAAACTGTTCAACGCGCTGCAAATACTCTGTTACAACAGCAGCTTGTCTCAAGTTAAACAATATTGGCTAGCAGAAACTCATTGCAGTGGAACAGTCGCCAAGCTGGACGAAGTCAACCGTCTCCAAAAGCCCTTCAGGGTCCATCAACTTCTTCGACCACTCGTTATGAGTCGAGTGCATCGTAATAACCGGAGTGCAGAATCCAACCAACCGCGATCGTGCTACATCTTTTGCGCCAATCGCAATTGAAGTCGCTCGTGAGCCTGATGCGGCCGCAAGACCCCATCCCTAAACATAAGAAGTCAGCCTTTGTCTGCAAACGCGGATGTATAAACACCTTTTGGCCGTTCGAATATCAGAGCCGAAGTCGGAGGTAGTACCTCATGCCGCGCAGACGAGCCGTGTCTTCGGATTTGACATTGTAGTCGTGGTGGTTATCACAGATGAGGACTGGTCCACAATGCTCGGATGTCAATCGCCACGCAAACTGGCCTGTGCCGCACTCATCTCAGAGAATTCACCTGACGTGAGGCCATAGGACGTGAAACTGTCGAGTGGGGGCGCCCATTTTCACCGCGGTCAACAAGGACGAGACAGCACAGGCCGCGACTAAACGGGAAACTTTTGGCACCCAAAACCATCATTAACAGCCTACTTGTCAGTCACACTCAGCATGCAGCCCGCGTGTCGTATGGTGAGAGCTGTGCAGAGGAATACTCTTCAGTTTTTGCTGACGTCAGAAAACAAATAGCTTACGATTGCTTACATGGTCCCTCAACAGGACAAGGGGACAGGAACCTTCGGCAACACAGGTGCCTTTGCGTCAAATTCTGGAGATCTTAGGGTTAAGATTAGGGCTACGGTTTGGACTTACGTTAGAGTCAGGACACCGAAATACTTATCCTTCCTGGGATTATGTGCAACTTCACCTTTCTTACGTGGGTGGGCGTTTCTGTTCCTGTGTTCTGTTTAGGGGGCCATATAAGTAACCCTTACCCACAAGTGCACTCCTCCCAGTGAATCCGAATCCGCCCGAGGTACTATTTTTAATTTTGGCATTGCTGACAAGAGACCATCGTTAGACCAAATGACGAGGAAAAGTACGGTTCGTGCGTTGGAAGCTGTGAGGTTGGATGGTGTGATCATCGTGAAGGTGCTCTCTAGGAGAATCAAACTAAATGACAACACGCCTTCCGCTTGTTCTGCTTTCCACGTTTCCGATTCTTGAAGTTGTGAGCTCTGGCCGTCATTGTGCCCCATACATCAGCCTCTTGACACCGACTGTTTTTACGAACCTACTTACCGGCAAAAATGTATGTACGGCCTCCTTAATGAACGCAAGCGATAGGTAGGCGTGTACTACGTGGACAGTGGCAATGGGATTAGGGTAGTGTAAACGACGGAAAATGGTGCTAACGCGTTGGAAATGAAAATTAATTTATCTTCCCACCGTCATCGTTCAAGTGAGCTGGTTTTTAGCACTGAATTTGACCTTATTACACGCCTACCTATCCGTGCCACCCTAACCCTATCCATTATGTTCGTTAGTATTCGTGTTAGTCCAGCGGGCACTACTGGGGAATGTGTTCGCCCTATGAAATGTCTTTGAAGTGAGTCGATCGTCTTCCAGGCAAAGTTCTTGTCAATACACACAGTACCGAGGTCTTCTAACGAACAAATTATCCATGGTGGTAACACACGTTGGTGAATCATCCCTTTGGTGCTCTGCTGACTCTAGACCGTTGGACATCTTAGCTCTTGTTACATCCCTTCTTTTATTCTACTTCTTAGCTTACCACTGCTTCCATTTGATTACCTACTCCCTTTTGGCAATTTAGGCGCGACACGATGGTGGCCTGTGGGAATCAACTGAACTCCGACGACTTTTCTGCCAAAATATTTTGCAGCAACAAACAGTCTAATAAATGGTGTACCGATATCAAATTATGAAATATCCGTTTTCCTCACGCTTTCCTCGTTTGCGTATGCATGCCCGCAGTTTTCGTTGCTATTCTCAACACCTGCTCTGCGCTTTATAGCGATCTGAATGCGACGACCTCAGACCTCTTCTCAAACGCAATAAATTGTACTTTCTTGAATCTCAACCTACTCGTAGCCGCCCTACCCCTCAGTTGCACAATTTTTGTTCTATTTTTCATTCGGTTCCCGCCTTTTATGACTGCTTTAATCAACTCACCTTGATCATGCCCACCCTTCTGCGCATTGTCAAGGTAGCGTTTTTCCTTCGGGCCGTCTTACGCTTGATTTTTCTCGCTTTCATAACTAGAACATTGGTAGGGGCATGATGTCGGAACAAGCCCTATGTCCTTCATCATTTTGATGGGTCTGTAGTTTTGCCATCTGGATACGCGCTGCATTTGCCAGCACTCAATCCTGCGAGTGCCGTTGGTAAAAAGCCCGTATTTTCATGAAGCATCAGGAGTTTGATATATGTCGTTTTGTCTAACTTGCACTCAGGTCCTTAGATGGGTATCCACCTGGCTGGTCAGCAGTGCCAAACCCACTTCTGTATGAACGCTATAGTGATGCTAAGTTCCTATGCGCAGGCTGGATACAGCCTCTGAAACCGCCAGTCGTTATCGAAGTTAAGGATATCGTACAGCTTAATATATACCTGTTTGTGGCCCATCTTTTCTCGTGGAGATCTTTCGGTATTCTAATGAAGTTGAAGATCGACGCAACTGCCGAAGTGTAGCCTCCAGCAGAAATTTAAGTTTTTTTAGGATACCAGCTGATGTGGATGATTGCGTTGCCATGCCCGCTTTTCTCCGATGCTGAGGAGAAGTAGATGCGATCGCTGGGCAAAGAACTTTGTTCGCATGGCTTTCCAGATTCACGCTCGAGCTCATCATTAGACACAGACAACCAGTCTTTTTAATTCCCTGCCTCTAGTCACGTTCGGTTCCATTCTTCCTTTTCATCCCCGCTCTGACTCTCCTTCAGGCCAATGCTTTATTCGCAACCTCAGTCTGGATTCGTTGCTCCACCTCTATCTCTCTCTTTCCCTCTCTCGAAAAAAAATTAACTACTCTCGCATTTTTTGCCTTTTTTTTATCTTAATCCGTAGCCTCCCGCTCCACTGGTCCGGAGCAAGGGGTTTCTGATTGCATCCAGAGAGGAGTTACAATTTAATGTTTTTTGGATCTCGTGTGTGATTTCTGGGTTTTTGCGTGTATTTCAGTGTCTCACTTGCTCTTATCTCAGCCTTGTTTTCTTTTGGTTTTCTTTCGCCTCCCCAAACATCCTTACTCGCGTCTCTGCTGAGTGCCATGTAGTCTTGATTTTTTGGGCCCGATTCGTGTAGCTCCTTTTGTAGGATTGACCCGTGACCAGTCGTGCAATCGATTAAAAATCGCAACCTCACAGCATGAGCGTTGTTCCTTACACTGTTGGTGCTCTTAGTGCACTTTCCTCTTGTTAGGACTTTGCCTATTTGTCTGTGTGATTGTTTGAACGATCTAACGGAGGCCTGAGTTCTTTGTTTTTTTTTAATACTGGGATGAACAGCCACTCATGTGGGGTAATATTGTCCTGATATCTCTGCATTCCTCTGGTGTTTTTATAAAAAAACCTCAAGCAAGAGACCTTTTTTTCCTTTTTTAAGAGTTTGCAGTGCCTTGGCTGTCTATGATTTTTGGATTGGCATCTGACTCTTCTAAAGCGATCATGGCCACATTGGCACCAGATCTGCTAGCTGGGCTTTGTTAGCGACAGTTTAAATGATTTGTTGCCCTATTATTAGTGAGACTTTTATGTGGCATTGTCAGGTCATATAAGCTCTAAACCCACTCCCTTCAGCAAATGCAAGTGTGAATTGACCATCTCTGCTCAAATTACAAGTTGTACTGTCTCTTCGAGGTGCACAGGAAATGGTTTGTCAAGACCCCCTCGGCTTCGTTACCGAACCTCATTAACCACCTATCGAGACCCTAAAAGACCTCGAATACTTAAGCTGATCTGGAATGCACTGAACGATTTGCACACGCAGGAATTCTGTGACCTTGCAAAAAAAGGAAGGCAAAACGTTTTTAAAGGCAGTAGTGTGCCTCCTAGTTTTAGGGGAGCACTGGGGTGCCAGTTAAGACAAATGCGCGGTTTCCGGATAGCAGCTCTGGATTCTCACTTCAAACGCTTATCTATGGCTGTATTTGTTAAACGTCGAGATACCGAAAAGTCCTAAATGTTAGCCGATTGATAAAAATTTAGCTCTGGTACTTCAGAGCCCGCGGGAATACAAATCAGTTTCCGACAATGCGAATAATGCATTAGTTTTCCGCAAGATTCGGGATACTAACGGGTAGAGTAGCCAGTCGACTGTTTGGTTGTTAACATTTGAAAGTTTTTCTTTACTTATAATGTGTATTTCTAATGTTGTATCCGTTGTTTTCCAAGCGGAAACGACAGTGATTCTTTAACTGAATAAGTCGCAGTAATACTGGTTGACTAAGGAATCAAGATAACAGTGGCTACCACAACCGTTACCGTAATTATTTTTAATTTATGAGTATAGTTCCTCAAAATTATCGCTTTCCTCTCTGTATTGGTGCAGCTCGTTGACCATTAGCGATTTTTCGCTCTCAGTCAGATAAGACTGCCCTTGTGATTCTACCTATTAAAATTTTCATATAAACGCATGTCCTGAACATACATTTTGTGTCTAAAGCTAGGATCTTTATTTAGCAACCTGCAATCGTAGCCAAAACCTATTCCGGTTCTTGATGCGAGACAGACTTGAAATGTGCGCTGTTAAATTAAGTTATTCGTTCTGCTATTCTAAATGACAACTGTTAAATGTCGCAGACTGAACCCCACAGTTACTCCTCTCTATTTTTCCTTTCCTCCACACTAGAAGTCTTTTGATAGTTCCTTATAGGTATGCACAACTGCGCGAAGCGTCATGTGCGTTTTTTTTATCAAACTGTTTTCACATTTTGTCCCCTCCTCCCCTTGTGCGTCCGCAGTTGCATCTGCCGGACTCAAATTACCCCTATGTTTGCATCTTTCGCCCATCACATAATCTTCCTCAATCCCTCCACGTTTTCTAATACATTGACGCCTTCGTTGTTGGCTAGTGTCACACCTTATTCTCTCCCATTATCGCTCTCGCTCTTTTCCTACTGCTACACTATTCTTGGGCTTTTGTAGCGCACCTGAGTGTTGAGCTTTCTCTTCCAGCAGATGGCTTTAGGGTTATAATGCTAGGAGAGGTCTTTTAAGCTGATCAGCCTTAGGCCTGCAGAATCGAGAGAAATGTAGTATTTTCGTTTGTCAATTGTTTTGGCGTCTGATCAAGGATATAGGGCTTTTGTAGTAAGCTCATGCCTTCACCAGAAGAGTTACGTGGGCGAAGCTGTTTATTTCGGTTCTGTTCCGTTAAGTGTAGTCGACTTCCGTATGAGATCCTGTCCTTCAGATGAATTTGCCCGTAGTTCCTTGACTAAAATGTTCTGCTTGCCTTTAAACCTGTTATTTCACTTTTTATGTTTCGAAGGGATTAAAATTCAATCTTTCGGACTCGAAATACCTCGACTTTCTTGCAAACTTGGATTTCATTATATCAGCGGAAAATCTTACAGAATATGAAACGTTTAACAATTCGAATAACAGTGTACATGCATTGAAGAACTGAAATCCATTTTCAGTACTATCAAACGAAGAAAGTAAAGCCCTAAAGTCTCTCAAAACAGACAAAATCATCGTTATCCTTCCTGCGGACAGAGGAGGTTCAACAGCTATTTTGGACAAAGCAGACTACGATAAAAAGATACTGTCATTGTTACAAGATAGTTCGATCTTTAAACCTCTTGGCGCATATCGCACCAAATCACAGAATTCATCGATTGAAAAAGTACTAAAGCGTCTTACAGGAAAAAAACAAATATCAGGAGATTTTGCCAAATCCTTTAGACAAACCGAATCAACCATGCCACTATCTATGGACTTCCTAAGATTCACAAACCAGAGTGTCACTGCGACCGGTGCACCCAATCATAAGATTTCTAAGTGGCTTTTCCGCAAATTACACCCATTGACAAAGAATTGTGAAACATCCATTGACAACTCTAAAGTTTCTGGACAAATTACGAAAACTCAATATTGCAGCAGACGAAATAATGGTATCTTTCGATGATGTTTCTCTCTTCACATCCATACCATTAGATTTGGCAAGACAATACACAGAAGAATTACTCTGCGCTTATGACATGGATGTTCCTACATCTGACTTGCTTAAACTCTTAGACTTATGCCTAGAAACGAATTTTTCATTCTCACAAGAATTCTATCAACAGCGAAAGGGAACCCCTATTGGGTCACCCATCTCCTAGCGGAAGTAACGATGCGAAAATCCGAAGCTGCTGCCCCACCACTGGTTAACCCCAAATTATGGATCCGCTACCTCGATGACACGTTTGTCATCGTTAAAAGTGACCGACTGGAAACACTGCACGATATTATTAACTCGACGATACCCGGGATCACCTTTACGCTCGAAAAATAAATTGACAAACAATTGCCTTTTCTTGACGTCCTCGTACAGTGAAAGACTGACGGGACCTTTCAAACATCAGTTTACCGCGAAGAAGCTCATGCGGATGTTATCCTAGATTATGAGAGCAACCACCCTGTCGCTCACAAACGAAGCTCTGTCAACAATCGAAAGAAGTATAATTCGAAGCAAAGAAGTTATTTGGGAAGCAATAAAAAACACTATTAGGTACATTTTCGACGCTAGTTCTCCAGGTCCTCATCAGACTTGTGGTAAGTGTGCAAAAAAACAGGTAAAATTTAAAACATGTCGGAAAAATTGAAAACAATATGAGAGCAACCAGCCTGTTGCTCACAAACGAAGCACTATCAACAATCGAGCAAAAACCTACTGTTCTACTAGCGAACTTTACCAAATTGAAATTACTTATCTATTTAAACTGTTTTCCAGCAACGGTTATACCCTAGTGCTTTTGTACATAGATGCATGAGACATCAGTAATTAAAATAAAGGAATAAGGAACTAGATTGTTCTGATCAAGCGCCCAAATCAAAAAAACTGGTGAAAACTTCCATACATTAAGAACCTATCTGAGCTCGTTGAAAGAAACCTGCAGAAGCACCAAATTTACGTGGCGCATAAACTAACATCAACACTTCGAAACCAGCTATGTACACTCTAAGGATAGGGTTGGCTATTTATATAAAGAAAGAAGTTGTTTACAAGATCCCGTGTAACAGGTGCAATGCTGTGTATTGCGGCCAAACAGTAAAATCGGTATCTTCACGCCTACACGAACATCAGTTGCCTGTAAACAGATGATACCACCTGTGTCAAGTTGCGATGCATACACTAGAAACTGGGCACAAATTTTCATGGGAAAAAAACTCGTAATGTTGGCTTCTGTCCATTGAACAGAGGCCGGGAATTCTTAGTGGCCATTCACTCTAATGACTCGTGTATTAATCGGCACATCGAATTGGATGCCGTGTAAAATCAATCTCAAGGAAAATGGGAAAAGGCGGTAGCCAATCTGGATGAGACGTCCACCCACAATGACAGCTATTAGCAGGACTGATTCAGGAATATCAATTTTTCCGACGTTTTAAATTTTGCCTGTTTTTTGCACACTTGCCACAATTCTGATGATGACCTAGGGATCCAGCGTCAAAAATTTACCTAGTAGTGTTTCTCATTGCTCCCCAGAGAACGTCTTTGCTTTGAATTATACTTTTTGGATGCCTTTCTTCCGAAATATATATATATATATATATATATATATATATATATGATAGTGTGGAGCTCACCGATCTGCTTAAGGAACATGTATGTTCCGTTGTGTCCTGGAGCTCAAACTAGAGCCCTCGCAGGCGGTCGCATAGCAACATGTAGCATATGATGTTAAAGTGGACTCAATTACCAAAGGTCGCGGGTTCGAATGCCAGGTGTGCCACACTTGGGATTGGGTATGACTGGCTGATGACGGCTAATAAGCCAGAAATGGCCATTCCGGTCTTTTTTGTCTTTGTCGGTTCCACCTTATCAACATATGCTACACGTCGTTATTCGACCGCCTGTGAGGGCTCTAGGCAAACTGGCATTACCCCGAAAGACAATGGAGACTGAACTTCTGCCCAACAAGTCGCGAGTTCGAGCCTCGGGCGCCGCAGTGCCTGGGGTTGGGTATGACTGGCTGATGATGACCATTAAGCCAGAAATGGTCATTGCGGTCTCCCTTGTCTTTGTCGGTTCCACCTAAACTATATATATATATATATATATATATATATATATATATATATTCTCTGGTTTCCAATCCGAAGGTGTGAGACTTCACTCATTGACGGAGTGTTAAATGTTTTCAAATTGATCAGAAGTGTTCGGAAGGATGTTCGTTCAATACTTTTGTCTGGGCTCTGAGGTGGACCAAATAAAAGTTTTCGTCACTAAAGGCAGACGTGAATAATCGACTCAAATCGTCTATCATTGTATTTCTATTCAACAGCCTCCGTTCAGGACTGCGCCCTTTCTTCCCTTTGCATACGAGATTGCCAACAGTCAGTCCGCTCGTACTCTCGTAGATGATGTCACGAGAGCGTAAATAACACAAAGTATACAATGTAACTTGTTTTGTGTGTTGTTGCAATTGGCGGCAGCTAACAACATTCCACCTCATTCGTCCTTCCTGATGCCTATTATCCAATTTGCCCGCTTTATTTACCCCTAGAGCTCTGTTTCACCGTATTATAGTAGTCTGTTTGCATTGGTGGAGTCATTTGGTGTTTCTCGGTGATTGCCAATCAGCAGCCTACAATAACCCCTCCAATTACTAAGCTGTTTGGCCTCTGACACTCCGGCCAACTATCTCATGCACATATCGCACACTGAATGTCGCTGTTCCACCTTCCTTTCCAGCAGCGGGAAGGCAAGAAGATATGCTCATGTTTTGCAATTAGAGATCCTCTTAGAAATCGGTTCGATGTCTTGTTGAACAGAGTGCCTCCTCACCGACTCTGCTGTTATTAGTTCCCTTCTGTCGGTGATGATGCCTCGTACCTCGACCTGCGCTTCCTCAGTTCCTCATCCTACGTACCCAAAAAAAATTGTCTTTAGGAGCGACATTTCGTTGATTTAGCTTGGGTACAATTTGATTTAGTTCTTCTTGGCGGGTCATTCTGTGGCTGTGCAAAATATCTGTGAGCAAGTGTTTCGAAAGAAAAAATTCACAACTGGAGATCCTTTTGCCGTCAATTTTAACTTTCGTTCGTTTTTATTTGTGCGATTTCCAGTTTTCGACAAAAAAAGTAGACAGGCAAGATGTGGTTCAGTTGGACATATTTTTATCTCGCTTTATTTCGTAATTACTGCACGCTTGCTGAAGAGCCTGAGCTAATTGACTTCAAGGGCACTAAAGACTGACGGTTCGGTGTTAGTTCATCGATACTTGGTAGTTGTCTGACTTTAGCACCCTTAAAAAAACCTACGAGCAAATTTCACCTCCCATAAGACCTGATTCTTGTGAAGGTGGGAAATCAAATTGGCGTGATTGCGTTATTCTCTGTTATCCATGCTGCCTACCTCAATGAATTTTCAGACTTGCGGGAGTGCATCACCTCCCCATCTTTATTGCTGGCTTTATTACCTCTTTGTCAACTCTTTCAAAACTTTCGTGCTCCTTTCTTTCTTGTAGACTGAAGGAGGCAGACCCGCTTTCTTTCAATGGCCGAGTAACTTCAACTGACGGGGGTGAACACTCGCGGTTAACGGACTCTGGCCGCAGTTCTGACCATACGGTATGTAGGTGTATTCTGCTACTTCACATCTATTCGTCGTTTTTTGTTGATTTGGTTATTATTGCACTTATTATCATCCCTTTTCTTCCCCTTCGTGGATCTATTTTCCCGCTCATTTCGTATGTGTTTTTAACGCGTTGCGTAATAAAACCTCGTCACGGCTCTAGTCCTAGGCGTAAAAACTGACTCGCAACTCAACGTAGTGAATTGACCATGTATTGAATAGGCGTGCGAAAATATTACCGTTTTTTACGAAAATCTTTGCTTTTCAGAAAATGTCCTTGCTCATACTTATGCCGTTGAGTTCACAAATGATCGATGTACTATCTGAGCGCTTTCTTCATCCTGCATTATATTGGTCTTGCTTAAAATACTGACGCGATACTTTCGCTGTGGGGAATGTAAATAAAGTAATGCTAAGGCCGGTTTCATCACGTTACCTTAACGCACATACAAGTCGATCACATCATGGGAAGCATTGCTTTTATACCCTAGACCTAATTTACTGAACTGGTGTAGCTAGGTATATTGCTTTGATGAAGGATATATTGAAACCAGTGTTTTTAGGCTTCCAAACGCTACCATATTAACTTAGCATGTAGTTTTTGGTGGTGCGTTTGTAATCGTACTTTCAAATGTCCCGAAGGTTTCACCCTGTTCAACAGTGTCTATGAGTACTTTTTGTGTGAAGCAATCCATAGTTGCCATTGTTTATCAAACCGAAGGGAACCTACTCAACATCCGTCGTATGCACACTGTCATGAAAACTTCCAAAACCTAGGTAAACTCTCTCCTTTTTCAAAAATCTCACATTGAATAACACAACTGAAGCTGATGTGCAGCAAAACCGGGGAATCTTCGTCTAAGGATGTCGGTACTTCGGATTAATCAGCCTCAGAGACAAAATTGCCATCAGCCATCAAATGGTAGCCGCATTCATCGTCATTGGCGGTCGCGTCGCGCCGCTGTTGACACGCTTTACCTTTTTTTAGAAACACTGCCTTATAATGCCTCGAACCCGACACGAAATCGCAGCCTGCGGAAGCAATTACCTACGCATGACGTCGCTGTTGGTGTCTGTCGAAAATTAGAATGGCAATAACTTCATGGGGGCGTCCTGAAACTTTCCCTTAAGCTTCTCGGAAGCAGCCACCAGCCCTATGAGGCCCTCACAGGGGACAGGCAACCATGGCGAATTGCAGTAAAGAATGGCGCAGAAACCGAAGACAGCAGGCCAGACAGGAGCAACCAGAACGCAATTTGGAATACCGAGGAACAGCATTTTCAAACGACGAGCCGTTTCCCGTGTTTTCTCTGTTAGCACACATCCAGGGCTTTACCAGCAGCATCGACCCTGTGCCTGGGAACGTGGCGAACGCCGATCAACCGCATGTCGCAGTGTGAACGTGCATCTCAGACCATAATTTTCCTAGTTAAATGTCTTCGTGCCCACATCCACGCACTCAACACACAATACCTCAGACTCATTCTGTCGCCGCTTAACAAACCGCTTCAGCTTCCGAACCCACACGATAGTTCGACCGTCGATTTTGACGATGTCCACCGTATGCTCCACGGAAGGGTGGTGCAGGGACGGTGACATGCGCGTGATTTAGTTTAGAGTGATAGTAGACTTCCGTTGCATCTACCGCTTTCTCTCTCTCCTCCTCCCCAACCTTAACCCGGGGTCATGACAGAGTCAAGAAGACCGCAGGTGGAAGAGTGCGCACGTGGCTAGCGCGGACGGAGCCGCCCCTGGGCGTAACACTACACCCGGCTCGGATCCCACGGAGTGGGAGTGTCATAAAGGCCACATTAAGAAGGAGCCATTGCAGCCTGACTCTCAGTCCGCCAGTCAGCCACTCCACACAAAACACACATTGGGCTGACCACGCGGTCCGAGTTATCCCGTCAGTTGGCAACCTTCCAAGCCACGGCTTTTAGTGCACTGTGGTAGTTTCAGGCGCTACAGATTGTTTATAGTGAGGAAAATGCAATGAGCCGTCGACCTCACTTTCTCCCCCACCCCCACAGTCAAACCACCGTCCGAGCCGGTCAGTTTTCTGATGCCGAAGTGGGTGCAGCTGCTGGTGACCTCGTCTACGTGTACTACGTACAAGCACCAGGATTTCGCACGACAGGGGGGTTGATCGGCTTACATATCACATGTATGAGATAGCCAGAGGTCACGTAAAGAAGGAGCCATCGCAGCCTGACTCTCAGACCATCAGTCAGCCGCTCCACACAACACACATTGCACTGACTGCGAGGTCTGAGTGTAAATGTCAGGTAGCGACCTTCCAATCCACGGCGCTTATCGTTACCGCACTCTCTCATCCACTCCCACCTGAAACCCGGTGTCATGACGCAATCAGACCACCGTCCGGGCCAGTGAGTTGTCTGATGCGGGAGTGGGCGCATTGGCTGATGGTTCGGCGTACCCGACTTCGCGCGCCACAGCACAACCTGGCCCCCATAACGCACACACTAGGATTCACTAAATCAGGGGATATTGAGGAGCCATCGCCGTCTGACTATCAGTCCACTGTTCAGCCGCTCGACACACACAGCACATACACTGGGCTGATGGCGTGGTCTGGTGTAAGCGTTAGATTGGCAGCCTTCCAAGCTACGGTTTCTAGGAAACCGTTATAGCCTCAGATACGTGATGATGGTGAGGATGTTGTCTATGTATTGGTGTAGGTAGTTTGTTTGATGTGTCTTAGCCTCCGGTGGTTTACCGCTCGTTGTTGTGAAGGTGCATGTGTCCTAATAGGCCCGTGCAGTGTGTAAAGGTGCGAGATCAGGGGAGGTGGGTGTGTCGAATGTATGTCGGAGCCCCAGGCACTGGTTCACCAGCCTCCGTGCGGTGGATTCACAGGTGACCGACCAGGTCGATGCGTGAGTTGAAGTTGCGGGCGCAGTGTGGGCAGGAGAAATCGGGAAGTGCTGGTGGGATGTCATTCGTGGTAGTGGCAGTGGCAGTGGCGGTTATAACGGCAGAAGTCGAAGGTGTGCATGGGGTATCGGTGTTGTCGGCATTGCGGTGAATTCCGCTGTCATGGATGCACATGTGACCGAATAGGCTCATGCGATGAGTGAATGCGCGAGTGCAATGGAGGCTGCGATCTCTGCTGTGTGTTGGTGCTCCAGGCACTAATTCACCAGTCTCTGTACGATGGATTCGAAAGTGACCGACCAGGCCGATGCGTGAGGTAAATTTGCGGTCGCATTGAGGACAGCTTAGGAGAGATTCCTCATCGCTGATGGTGGTGGTGGCGGCGGTGGTGGTGGTGGAGGTAACAGGCGATGAGTATTGGGATGTGGTCTCTATGATGGTGGGAGTAATGGAATTGATGCCAAGGGTGAGGTGGGGGAGTCCGAAGGAGGGTTGGCAGAATTCGACGTAGAAGTCGGAATTTGAGGATTTTTGGTGCATTGCCTCCGAAGATGTTCGACCAGGAATTCTTTCTGTTTACTTGTTTCTCCATTCAGATATGATTCCCCTTGCTCGTGTCGTTAACAGTACATGGCCGGAAGTAGCTTTTATCGCTGGAACAAGAATTTTCTTCCTGATCTTGTTGCGGCTCTGATCATCCGTGATCTAGCCGGCTTCCACGATGTTTCTTTGGGCATTTTCGATGCAGGCTGATTCCCAACAGCCTCTCGGATTGTTCGTTCGAGGTTGTCTCCTCTAGCTCTTAGGCTCAAGAACCTAACCACAAGGTAGTGGTAGCAGGCGAACGTATTTAATGGCAGATCACGGTCGCCATGTCATCGGGATTTGCGCTATTCTATAAGATGGTTGGCGTGCCGGACCTCAGCCCTCCACACCCTGGTAGCACTATAGCTGCTGGTTCGCAACTGCTTATTTTTCGGGTCTGCGAACCTGCTTACTTCGCAGCTAACTTTCACTGAAGGTCGCTTCACTATCCGTCATCTGTGGACGCGCCGGATATTTAGCAGCTAGGGGAATGGGGAACAAGACTTATCATCCTGACTAATCCCTCCGGTCAGCTAGCTTTTTTTGTAATTTCTCATCATTTGTCCTCAAAAATGTTAAAACTGTTAGCTTTGTTAAGTGCTTGCCGTTCCGTCGATACAGCTGCAACTCCAACTGGTTGTCGTTCAGACTTAAATTGTCCTGCCTTATAAGTCTGGAAGTTTGGAACTCTGCATAGTTCGGATACCTTAGCAGATTGGGCTGTAATAAACCATGGACAGAACAGCCACCGCCACTTCGAGGCGTCGGTATTGTCATGCAATGTAACCATTTCTGGCAATGTGATTGTCCGATTACCGAAAGCCTACTTTAACATTTGTTGTCTGTTTACCCTGTTATCTTGAGCTCCATCTTTGGTTATGTGGAAATACATGATCCTCTTCTCTTGTTCATTTAGATCCTAGTTTTCATGTCTTGCAAGCCGGATGTCTCAATCGTCTGTGCTAACTGTAGTTAAAATGAGATTACTGACAGTGGCAGACTGTAATGACCATCTGTAGTTTGATTAGCTGTCATCAGCTAACTATACTCAACCCTTAAGGCTCGAACCTGCGTTCTGTTAGTTCGAAACTTAACGCTCTAACCATTGAGCCGTGGGCTTGTTGTCCTTTCTGTTGTGATTGGATAATTAACTGCTGTAGATTGCCCCCTAAACGGGCCGCTTGTTAGATGCGCTGGACCAGCACGGGGGCCAGACCAGAGCACGGCTGGCTTTATTTGATTTGAGCTTCCATGGGACCTGGTGGCACGCGTAGGCGCAGGCTCAGGTCGCACTAGCCGTTCATGCCATTTATGGCAATCCCACTCCGTGGGATCTGGTTCCGGCGTGGCGGCACGGGCAGGAGCGTCTCCGGTCGCGCCAGCCACTTGCGCCCGACTCCGCTTTCGGTCTTGACACCGGGCACAAGCAGGTATCGCAAGACAGAGTGCAGTAGCTGCAGTGCAAGTCTACTATCACTTAAAACTAATCCACGCGCAAGTCGCACTCCTTGTACCATCATGCTGGGGAGCACATAGAGGACTTCGTCGAAACCGACGGTCGAACTATCGTATAGGAGCGCTCACCGATCGCATTATCTGTCGTTCTCTTGCAGTTGTGCCTTGGGGACTCGATCTAGAGCACTGCCCGTAGCCGCATAATTGCTAGCAGTATAGGCGGAATGTAGTTACCGATAAAGATAGTCTCTTTGTCTCTCTTTTTTGTCAGTAATCTCATTCTGCCTATGCTTTTAGTTGTCGTGTAACTGCCAGCGGGACTGTAGATAGGGCCCCAAGGCACAACTCTGCGAGCGTTTTCCGTGACCCGATCCGGTATGTCCGCCTCTCCATCATATTTAGGTCTGTGAATTTGCCTCATAGCTGAGCAACCTTAAACCACGTTACTTTTTCCGGCAGCTTTGAATTCCTGGTTTTATAAGTCCTCATTATCTCGTCATTTTCAGTATATTTCCCCCCCCCCTCTTAATTACCTCCAGCCCATTTCCTCTTCTGGACTTATATGGCGCAAGTCGGCCCTTCGAAACGCAGCCACTACAGTTACGCCGAGCAGAGCAAACCTCTCGGGGGGTGGTGGCGGTGGTGGGGGAGCGGGCACCGGTGGCATTTTTTTCCACCTCCCGCAAGCAGAAGATGAAACGGCCATTCTGTCGCCGCCGCCGCAAGACTGGGAGGATGGGTCTTACAAACAACAGCAGTTCTCGCCGCTCAGTCCGTCCTCCAGCCTCACAGACCCAACCGCCGCCGCAACAGGCAGCTGGACTAACTCCTTGCGTTCTCGCCGTCATGCCGGTCTTCGAGACTCGGCGAGCACAAAGTCGGTCAATGCCGCGCTCAACAACAATGAGCTGTACCTCTGGTTGCAACTCACTCACGAACTGGAGCTGCGCAGCTACTGGGAAAAGCGTGCTGCTGCGGCCAGGCAGCTGTTGGCCGCTAAGGAGGCTGTGAGTATTTTTCAGTTGGGAGAAATTTACAATCTCGCCCAACTGTTTTCCCATAATTTGGGCAACTTAATTTCAGTGACTATGCGTATTTTGGTCGCGTACTGACGTTTGGCTCTTGCCAACGATAATCTCGGCCCCGTTTCCTGCCAATAAACCGGAAGTTGATCATTATTGGCGCAGTTTTGTCGATTCCAATTGTCAACCTTTTGCTCAGCCGGTTGTATTTCTCTTCTGTGTGGGTCAATGGTCTATTTCTTTCTATGGCAACCAATTCGTCGTTTCTTGACTGAAAACTGCTGCCGTATTTGCATCTGCATGTACAGCAGATGTGCTATCTTATGAAATGGTAATCGATGTTTTGAAATATGGTTTCGATTGGAAAATATTACTTAAATGGAGTTTTTATAATAACTATCTTACAACATAATACTAAGATACTTCAGTCATCTCTGGATGCCGACCTTTGAACAAGCTTATTTCCGGCCGCTGTAAAACACCAATATTTACGTAGGATGCGTTTTTACATTGCTTTTCAATGTGCACTGCAAACTCTTACTGGCCCTATATTTCTTTCTTAATAGCTTACACAAATGTAAGAATGTCCTTACCCGGAAATTATACAGCTTCTAGTTTGGGAGCTCTAAATACAGCTGCAACGGCAGTTTGGGTTCAACCTTATTAAAAAAAAATTAGAACGTTTTTAAAACCGAAAAAATACTATTTCTTTAGCTATTAAACTTTAAGAAGACATAGTTCGCCAGCAAGCGATTACGAGTACGAATATTTATATACATTTTTTCTGTAAAATATATTTTTATTTATAAGGGCATTTAGAGTCAACGGAAAAAAAACAGAATAATTGAGTTGTCATTTTACGGAGTGTGCTCTTGGAAGGCGGTGGGAAAGAATCCTGTTCAAAGGCTGGCATTGACTGAATTATCTGGAGATTTTTCTGTACGATATTTAATAACAGAAATCTCTTCTAGTCCAAAACAGTTCCAGAATTTCGGTTACCATTTCATAGCAAGGCACATCTACTGTGGATTTATAAGCTTAGGCATGGCGAGCATAGGCAATGAATTCTTCTATCTATCCGAGCTAGCTGTTGTAGAGCTTCGAAGAAGAAAATTGGCCGCACCCGTTCGGCGCCTTCACCAGATTGTGTTGTGTCCTTTGAATGCAAGACAAATCTTCATCGTTGCTAGTTGCCCTGCTTTCGCTTCCCTAGGGCACCGACATTTTGTATGAACTTCTATTCGTACCTGTTGTTCACTAGAGTGCTCTACCGAGGGATTGGTTTCGTCTTCTGACACCCAAACAACATTTTTTATTTTCGCGATTAAGGCAGCAACAATAAATTCTCTGAATAGGCACAACTATCAGGCCACTGCGAGACTTTTTTTTCTAATCTGGCTCCTGATAAATGGGTCTCTCCTGTACACACCTTTGTCGTTGTTTTCGTTGTAAACGTAATCCCTACGTGTATCTGTCTCATAGTCATAATTTTTTTCATATCTCCCACTTTCTTCTCTTCTGTAATATGTGATTTCAGGTGTTAGGCGGTGGCTATTATCACCTTCGTCACTGCCTTCATTCGGTCAACAGGTGTAGGTCAGGCAGTGGTGCATGGAAGAAGAACGAAGGATCGAGACTGATACTAAGATACCCTTACTCGTGACAGTAGCGCGTTCCTCACTAATAATAAGTCTGACGTGTTGAGCTTATCACGGCTCGCTAGAAGCCCTAGATTTGAAGATTTTCAGCCGCCGAAATAATTCCGTTCTTTCGAACTAGAAGTGGGCTGCAATGGCTCCTTTTTATCGTAGCCTTTATGTTAATTATTCGACGATAAATTCGAGGTCGAGCCTTTATAGCTTGTGTTATGTGGAGTCGCCTATCGACATGTGTGTGTAGCTGCATATACGTGGCCTTAGTCTAGTCAAATTCTGCACCCCCATCCGTCTCTAGTCGTCTTGACTTTACGGGTGCTCGGACGCTGTTGTAATATATGCTTCAGATGACTGACCCTAATGGCTGCGTCGTCCACCTGTCCTTGTTACCGTCTATTAAATGGATATTTGAGTTTTTGTGCACCATTGCAATAGCTCACGTGTCCGACCCGATTTCAGTTGCAAGTTCACGGATTGAAACGTAAGTTGATAGGCTCAGCGGACCTAATGCAGTTAAATACGCGCTTCTTATGTTAAGATCCTGAAGGCCGTTTTCGAAAGCGTCTTTTTTTAGTTTCTGCAGTTAAATAGCGACAAATCGGATTGCTTTCTTTGGCCAGTGGCTGTAGCAGCTTTGACTGGGTGAATTCAGTGTCATATTCGGTCGCAATGACATTCGCTCTATGACTTTGGGCGCCACCTACGGTGGACACATTCCTGATTCCATGGACCTGGGAGATCGACCTCTTTTTCCGCCTGTCACCTTTCTTTCCTGTAAACCTTTCAATTTTGTTCGTTAGGTCCTCCTAGACTTATAGATGACGTTAGACGCAATGTTGCTGGAGTCACTCACTACTTAGTGCATTTTATGTCAGGTGTTGAAATTGCCAGGTCATCATTCTTTCGAAGCTGGAATGTCTTGTTCCGTTAGTAATGAACGCCAAGAAACTGGGTAGTTTGGTATGGTCGTACGATAGCAACAACTTCTACCGCCGCCCAGTCTGCATTTTATTTCGTCATAGATGATGAGTTGGATGGCTTCAGCTTCTAGCTTGTTCAAGTTCGGAACAGACATGCTGTAAATAGAGTCTTGTGAAAGGCCTTTTCGTCGGCTATTGAGTGGATAAAGTGATCCTGAGCATGCTCAAGTTCTCCCGCGGGAGATAATTTTCCGCCTCAGAGGACACTAAGTTCGTGCTGGCAGTGCATAAAGGAGACTGAGGACAGGCTTCCTTAGTTGCCATAGGCAAGCTTATTCATACTGTCTAAGTTTATTGCGTTGAAAAATCTAGACAAGGACTTCACCACTCAAATTATGTATGCTTCGCAAAATTGGACGCGTTTTGCCCCTTCTGCCTAAGGAAACGACCGGGCGATATTTCTTTGTATAGCCCTTTTCAAAGTTTCAGCGTGTTAAGTAATAGCAGATAAGTGTGGAGGACCTGTTCTGCTGGTGACAATCCCCCACATACCTTTCATGTGAGGTCATTTGCCTTATTGCGTTAGTCTCGGGACCTTTTTGCAGATCGGAGCAGGTCCGTCCGTCTTACCCTGTAGCCCGCGTTGCAACCCCCGCCTACATCAGACAAATAGAATCTGAACAGGAATCAATAGTTTCTTTAGCGCCAAAGAATCGTTATGGGTTCCGCCTTCACAAGTATAGTCAGAAATGTTAATCGAACTTCTGAAATGCGTTTTATTTAGACCCGATTACTTAACTCGGATTGTAATATCTGTCATCATGCTGCATAATCGAACGATACTTCACATACACCATGAGGCCGGCTTTTGAATGCACTTCTTTGCGACTGCCGGACAAAAACAAACCTTGTAAAAACTGACTACTTAAGTAGTGTATTTTTCTATTGATTTGCGATGCCTTTATAAATTCGAACATATTTTACGGAAACCATGTTTGAAAATATCATTTAGCGTGCTCATTCGGTTGTATATCGCGTCTTCTTAAAACTTTACACTCAAAAAAGGGTATATTTAGGTTTTAAAAAGTTATCCAATCCCCTAATATTTTGCGTCCACTCTTCTGTTGCATTCGCGTTTAGGGTGTTAAGTCTAAAAGCTGTATGCATCCCGTGTAGGGCGAGGCATACCTTCCTCTATGCCATTAAGAAGATATTATATAGTTCTCATAAAAATTTTAATGGATGTAGGCTATGCTGTATGCATGTGGGACATTAATAGACGGACGAATACGATGCTCTTTCAATAGATATTGTACCATCTTAAAAATCTCATAGAAACTTTCTAAAACCAAGGAATGCCCTTCCTTTGAGTTTACAATGTGGAGAAGACGTTATTTTCTATCGAATGGGTACAAGAAAGGCTTTCTTAATCATTATCTCCATAAAGTAGACTTTACTTGACAAGGGAATCGAAACTCCGTGGAATAAATGCATCCTACATAAGTACTCAGTTTTTACCGGATTTGGTGTTTGCGTGCGGCCGAAGAAAAGTGCATTCAAAAGCTGGCATCCGGTGATCGGTCACTGACCCCGCTATTATCACAACTTTCAGCTACGGGGTAAAGCTCTACAGAAACCGGGTAATTTTCGAAAATGCATGTGGCATATGGATATTAACACCGGAAAGTTGACTCGCTTACCGAGAGCATCATAAAATTATTAAAATTGCTTTGGGAAATTCTCGCTTTTGCCTCTTCATAAAACTCCCTTCTGACAGCTTCCAACCACAGCTGCAGATAGGAATAAATGCTTGCTTCTGTTTTATCTATGAATGTGACCCCACGTGGGATTGCCAGCATGTCTGTGCTAAGTCTGATTTTCCTTATTATTTATTATTTTGTCTGTGTAGTGCCCATGTGCCGTTTCTGTTGACGCATGACTGATCTCAACTAGTTTAGTTCGTTTTAAGTTGACAGCTGTTTATTTTAACGGTTTTTAGTGTGATCGTGTACGCCGGAAGCGTAATTCTTTGATGGGCTCTATCAGACTGGTGCATTCGGACAACCTTGATGACGTGGATTGCAAACTAAATGCTGCCAGGTACCTGTACACTTCTTGTTCAGCGTACTGCTTATATATATATATATATATATGTATATATATATATATATATATATATATATATATATATATATATATCTTTGTCCGCTGTTTATCCATTCGTATATTTGTCCTTACTGCCTCGCCCCTGTAAAATGGTAGGCAAGTCCTGGAGAACGTCAGCGATGATCTGCAGGAACGGACTATTCGTTGGTCTCGGATCGAAGAACTGACTGGTATGCGTCTTCAGGAACCGGTTGACATGCAATGGCTGATTACTCACCTGAGTATCATCGATGAGAGTTTGCCACTCAACTTTATAGCAGGCCGCTCCTCCGTCGGCGCCTCTGAAAGGTCGATTATAGTTCCGCCCCTGGAATTCCCCGACTTCTCCGACGGGCATTCTGACTGGTCTGGCAGCTTGTCATCAAAGCTGCCCGTAGATTTACGCCTTATTGAGAAGAGGTTGCAGCCTTCGTCTTATCGGAAGACTAGCCTTCAGCAGGAACCAGGCTACGGTCAGTTGAATACTTAGTACTTGCCTTGCTCGCGTTTGTTATACCCCTTATGAACCCACGTTTACGGTTTGCACGTCTATTTTTGTCGGTGCGGGTCCTAACCATGCATTTCAGATTGGAATTTTAATTCATGGTCATATACTTACAGATTCGTAAGTCCTAAGCGTCAGTCCGCGTTTCGAGCAGATGGGGTCGTAATATCAGTTGGGTTATCCATCGATACTGCGAAAAAATGTTAGCTGCACTTCTGACTTTGAGAAGACACTTCTCTGAATTAATGGCTGGGGGCTTGAAAGGTGGACTATTTTAGATATCCCTGGGCGGGCTTGCCTCGAAATGGACAAGGTAACAACAAAATCGCCCGAGCGGTTATTTATCACAGGGTTTCCAGAAGCCCTCAGTAGAAATGTATTCAACTGCGAAAAATCCGGAGGATGCCGTGGACCAAGCATTAACGGGTAACTTAGACTTAATAGTTTTTGTATTCGTTGCCCGCTCTAAATCTTACGCTTCTCTATAGCTTGACACGGTGACAATTTCCTTTTCGAAATATGGCACGATTATAAATATTGTCCGCAGCGTTTTTGCTGCGGGTCAGAACAATCAAAGTGACCGTCGTATTCAGTGCATCTTAGGACACGGCCTCATCCTCAGGTGACTGCATATTCATACCGCCAGTGTAAACACACGACAGTTCAGCCGTCGTAGTCCAACGATGTCCGCCGTATGCTCCCCAGAAGGGTTGTGCAGGACGGTGTCTTGCGCGTGGATTAGTTTTAATTGATAGTACTCCTGCGCTGCAGCTACCGCACTCTCTCCTCCTCCTGGTGACATGACAGAGTCCAGAAGACTGAAGATGGGAGAAGACGCAGGTGGCTGCCGCGGCTTGAACCGCCCCTGGGTTCGCCACCACACCTGGCTCGGATTTTATGGAGTAGGAGGGCCATAAAGGCCATATCATGAAGGAGCTATTGCAGCCTGACTCAGTCCCTCAGTCAGCCACTCCACACAAAACACACACTTGGCTGACCACACGATCTGAGTTATCCCGTCAGTTGGCAACCTTCTGAGTCACGGCTTTTACCGCACCGTGATAGTTTCAAGCGCGGCAGATTGTTTAGTAAGGAAAATGCGCTGAGCTGTCGACCTCACTCTCTCCCCCACCCCACAATCAGACCACCGTCCGGGCCAGTCAGTTGTCTGATGTGGGAGTGGGCGCAGCTGCTGGTGATCTAGTTTACGTGTACGATCTGACTCCCCTGACACACACGTTTAGGTTTAGGTTTTTTGTACTTGTATGTTCTTCTTCTTGCCAGAAAACTGCTTGTTGCACTGTTTGTCCTTACTAATTGGACATTTTTTTACTCTTTCCTCCCGTTCAGTCGGAAAGTACCGCAGTGGCGATACCTCGGGAAGGAGTTCGCCCGATGCAGTTGAGTTCCCCATCCCTCCAGCGCGAATTCCGCGAAATTACTCCTTCGTTCGACCTTTTGCTACTTTTTGGCGTCGCAAAACGCGATCCAAATATCCATCGCACGGGTCCACCCCTCGTGGCTCCTTGTAGCACACCTGTTGGTGTCACCACTGCTCCTTGCACCTCTGCGTCAGCTGTGGCTGCTGCTGGTGGTGGTGCTTTGATCACCGTCAGTCCTAGTACTTCTTCGGACAGTTGCCACAGAGGAATTTCGAGTGATCCTGCTAAATGCGAGCGTCCTTAGGAATCTCCTAACCGTCGTTCTGCAGTTCCATTCGAGTTGCTCGGTACGCTCTCCTACATCTGTCGCTGTCCTCGTTGTATCTCTTCGCCTCATCTCTCAAAACATATTTTGTGCAATTTCACACCAATCAGAAGTACGCCGGCTGTTATGCGCCTTTCTCTGTTAACCACCTCTCTTCCTCCCTTGCCCTTCCTCCTGACTTGAGTTGGTTAGGGAATCATCACTTTGTGAATGGTGCATTTCATCTATCCAGATGTTGATCTAACTTATGTTCATCTTAACCTGACAACATACTTTCTCCCACTGTGCGCGGGTCGCCTTTTCGTTGTTCAAATCTCTGTTGTGTAGTGAAGCCTTCTTTTTTTCTTTCCTATGCTGTTTATTAATACCTGGGGAAAGTACTTTCTTGTGCTGTTTTGACTCGGCCATCGTATGTGTGGCATCTTTCATTTTCCATCCGATACAGACCTGCTATTTTACCATTAGGTGGGGCAATAATTTTCTCGGTTACTACTTCTCATCCACTTTCGGCTGTGTAATAAATGTCTATTAGATGTCAACATGACATAACTTTTACTTATCATTACCCGTACTTGGCTTCTGTGTTCCTTTGATTTATCTGTGTAGTGGTGCTCTTTTAACGCAAATGACACGGGGTCCAAACTACTGCAGCATAAAAGAGCTCAGACGACCGAGTTATCTCCATTTTTCAGAGCAACTGAGATTTTTTCTTGCTAAAAAGTCCAAAATGCTGGATTTGGTCGGATTTTTTAATTACAAAGTATGGTAGGCGGTGATGGCTCCTGGTGTCCACATTAACCATTAATCAACTACCGGGATTTATCTGGTCAAAACTAATGTTCACACCAATTCATATGACGGCGACTATGTAGCTAAACTATCATTTTGTCTGCCATTATTGTCAAATTTATAGCTTCCAACACAAGAAAAATTGCGCACCTTTTTAAAAGAATCATTAAGCCTTCTCAGTTATAGTTCAGCATCACTAGTGACCTTATTCATGCAGCTCTTTGGCTTTGGAAGACCCGGAAACGGTTTCATTGGTAGCATTGAAGTCGGACTTCGGCTTTGAGATCGTTAATGTGGAGTAAGTTTACGAACGGCAGGATAAATGTTGCTTCTAGTCGCTTATTATCAGCAGTGGCGCCACATGTATGTGCTGAGGCTGCTTTAAAGATTCTGGCATGTGATAGTAAACTTTCCTCATGCTTAATGTAATAATTGACAACTATTAACCCGTCAAGGTCCTGTCGCCTCATAACCGAACCTATCTGGCGCGTACTTGTTGCGACACCATGCTTAGTCGAAACCAACTGGTGCTCGGAAATATTTCTGTAGGTCATGGCCAAGGATACGTCTACCTGAAAGACGTAAGCAAACCCCTGAACTGTCAAAAGATTTTTCCTGCAGGTACCGCCTTATGTATCATGTTGCCGTGCCTCCTGTTTCATCGTTAAGAAATTGAAGTGTACACTGTAGGGGCACCACCTGATTCAAGTGTCTCCAACCGTAATTCCCGTGAAGCTTCTGTCCATGGAGCGGTCAAGACGGTCGTACACGATAATTGTGCAACCTACATCCAGTAAAGCGAAACGATGACAAGTAGCGATTTGGGTGTCGATTCCAACTGTCCATCGTGTGCCCCACAGCAAGGTGGATGCAGGGACGGCGTCTTCCACGTGAATCCGTTTTTAGTGATATCCGACCTGTGGTGTATCGATCGCATTCGCTCTCTCTCTCTCCCCTTATGCCCGGTGTCAAAACAGGACCAAGAATACCGGAGGCAGGATCGGGCGCTGTGTCTGACAAAGCTAAAGAGCCGGCCTTTGTTGGTCACACTCGCTCGGTTCGCGCACACTGAACCAGGTTTTCATACAATAAGAGTCGGCTCGGGCCTTAGTGGAGTAGGTGTGCCATAGAGGCCACACTGGGAGGCCATCGCAACTCAACTCTCCATTATGGGAGGAGGGCTGGGTTACCTCATCATTTAGTAGCCTTCCAGGCCACGGCTTTTAGCGCACCATGATAGTTGGTTGATCTCTAGTATATTACAATTTTCGGTGCAGTACTACCTTGGGGCTGGTCACGCTGCCCTACGAAGGACAACCTCGGAGCCTTTATTAATTTTAAGAGATTTTCTTCGGAGGAAACTGATGCTGATATGGCAGAAACAGACCCAGAACTTCAGTCTGGCCTGCTCACAGGCTTCTTAACACTTAAGTTAATCTAACATTAGTACAGCAGATACGTTATTATTTCAAGAGGCTACGGTAGCAGGATCCAAGCCATCAACGAACCCATCCATAGCTCAAAGTTTCACTTATAATCTATCTGCGGTGATGACTGCCCGTTTCAAAATAACAATCTTACCGTCAAAAACCCCTTACACTTACCGTCAAAGCCCATTGACACCTCATCTAAAAAACGAAACCTGGTGAGGACACGCCCTGTTGCATGACAAACGTATTTTCCCAACGTATCCTCCCATCCGACCGTTGCTAGTGGCTCAACGAGATTGATTATAGCAGGCGCTAGTTCGGTTATATGTAGACGTACAGTGTCATACTTCCCTGGTGGATGTGAATGGATTCCACTCGCATTTCAAAACGAAATCCATGTACAAGAGGATTACTGATGGCTTCTTAGTTGAAGCGTTTGTCCAGTTACGGCAAAATACGAGACTATTGGGGCAGCGGACGTCTGTACACTAGGCCGAACTTGTCAGAGGCAAACTAAATATAAGGCCGACTAAGGGTAGCCTAGACACAAAGAATTCGATACGTCTGGAACTGGTTAGAGATCAGCATGGTCCACCAGTGAGTAGCCATGGCAAGACGATCCTATACGGATGAGGTAAAGCCAGTGCACTCGGACGACATTCATCTCCAAGACGCATCGGATCGACGATTTTCAACCTACAATATCGTCTCATTTTAGTCTCAAATCAACACCTGAGCGATCAGTAAGGAATAAAGGCCGTCAAACGAGACGTGAATCATCAATGAGATGCAACAGTTTGAAATAAAAATCATCGGAGATGCCACTCATGTAGGAGTGACCACGGTTGACGACGGCATGTCGCCGATACCGGTTGTCAGAATTATCAGGAGCGTTTAAGAACATTGACACGACTTACGGAAATTCAGAGCTGTGCGATAATTTAACATCGAGTAACATAATTTATTCTCCGACTCATAAGCACGAAGAAAAGCGTCACAAAGCATCTGCAGTTTTCTTTTCAATATAATCCCATCCATTGGAAACTATGCTAGCCAACAACGTCGCTGTTGTCTTTCTCAGGCAATTTCAGTCTGTTTGATTCTAGGACGAGGCCCAAACTAAACCGGATTCAGAGCTGGGCGCGGACCAGATATCCACGTGTTATCAAATTGCGCGATAATTACCGACACCCGGCGGGCATCTACCCTGTTTACATTTCTTCTGTGTTCAAATAACGTAGATGAGGATTCGTTGTGACAGGTAGTCACACCAGACTGTGCGCGGCGAAAGAAAATTCTCATAATCAAGCCATATTACCGCTCTATCACTGTGCGAGATCTGGTCCATAACAATCTCCGCAAGCCTACAGTATCCAGTCTGGTGCTCACCCATTCTTTGCTAGTACCCTTATGACTGGATTCTCGGGAAGGTCCTACACGAAGATGACGATGTTGTTGATGCACCGACGTCGGCTGACTGGCCTAGACTACGCCGAAGTTATCACCGTACCAGCTCCAAGCTTTGGTGATTTGCAGTGTATAGTACCACGGGTGAATGAGATCGCTAATATAGGCAATTTATCGATAAGCGCTGATAAAATAAATTTTTTTCCAACTGCTTTCCTGCATCGGGGTTAATTGCTGCCAATTTGAATAAGTGGACCGTTTCAGATAGTTTAAGCGAGGCTGTCGTCGAATGGAAAATGTAGAGAAGACATTTTCTAGGAATGGATGCTTTTTTGGGTTTTGAAAGACCTTCAAACTATCTATTAATCTGACGCGCGTCCTCACCACGAAGATACGCTTGTACCGAGAATCCATTCGGTATATTTAGTGATTGCGAATGAACTGTGTGGGATATGAACAAAAAACAGGAGCATTCCGCTACCACCGTTCACGAGCCATGCTTCGAGTGAAGAGCACCGACTTTTTCTCTTAAAGATAGTTCACACTCGGCAAGACAAAATCACAAGAATATCCCAGACGACGGTTTTCTGTGCATGTTCTTTGTCGTAAAACCTCACGCGTCCTGTGGTGCTGCTTCGACTCAGGACCGCTACCCATTTGGAGGTCAAAGAGGGTTCGACTCAAAAGAGCTCGGTAAGACTCGAAAGTGGTCCCTGTACATCTAGTTTCCGTGGTTGGCGACGTGTCCAGATCTGCTACCGCGAATTATCAGGCGTGGAAAGGTACGCCCAACGTCAGTAAGCTTTCCTATCCTCCTGGTTACTGATGTTGCCATTGTTCTTTACTTTCACCCTTTACTCTGCAAAATCCCAAGTGATTTATGTTTCTGCCGCCATAAACGACGCTAATTGCCACGACAGGTATCCGTGATGTTTGTCTTTAAATTTGTTAAGTACAGGAATTTTCATTCAGTCGAGTCCTAATATTCTGCCCCCAGCAGTGTTCATGTTCAATTTTGAAAAACTGCAGTGGAGATCGAAGCCGAAACAGAGGTGCAGTACATCGAAAAAACTACAGAGTCTAGCCACGGATACAAGGCTGATTTGCACAAACATTACGGAGGGCGCACCTTTGAGTGATATTATATGATAACAGGGTCATCCAATCATATGTAGACATCAGCAATCGTTTTGATTTCACCGAGAGAATTGATAGGGGTACGGAGACTGCAGCTTATATTTCTCACGCGATCACCTTCCTGGTTTTACTGTTTCTTATCGAAGAGAGGAACGATAGTACCTACTAAAAATCTCCTGATAATTTTCAAATAAGAAAAGGCGGATCATGACGCCTACTTGGCTTGCCCAGTACGTTTATGTTCTTAAATTGTGTCTAATCTTCTCGAAATGGTGCTTACCCACAGATGCGCGAGCAACAAGGACAACAATAAAAGATACAAGTGGTACAGCATTTCACAAATACACTGATGAAAAAATCACTGAATACAAAAGAAAGAAGTCATTAACCACCGACAATGATACTGTTAATTGGGACAAAGACTAGCTTAATTACGAAGCCGAGGATGCCCATAGCAAAGAAACCGATGGTTGTCGCAATCACATTTTTCTTGAATTCTGCAAAAATGACGAGTTACACGAAATGGTGACAACCAACCTTTTCTGTCAGGCTTTGTGCATCTATGAAAGAAATGAACGGATGCTTTGGCAAAGCTGATAAGAGGATCGCTCACAGCCGACACCTGATCCATCCCGCCAAACGATGTTACGTGCACTAACGAAGTGAAGAATAGCTCGAATAAACAAACAAAGCCCGTTTTGTCTAGCATTGTGTCTGCGGTGAGTATACCATAAATCGAAATAACACCAAATATTTTGGTTTTTGCTTGACTCTAATTGCACATAAATCCTTGATAAACTTCGGGATCTTTCAGCAGGAATTCAGATCTCGTATTTAGACTGGACTCGCAATAGGGTCTCGAACACCAGCTTTCAGGGCTTCAATATTAATAAAAGATGGAAAAATTGAAATTCATGAGTAAAATGGGGAGAAAAGCAGGGAATTTGCCTCGTATACGTCGAAAAAATTGCGTTGAGTCAAGTGCGACCATGGCGCGGTAATACGAAATACGAA